>ML373795.1:3113-19575 GCA_005239525.1 Nicotiana knightiana | reverse complement strand
AAAATTAGATGATGCTCTTTGGGCTTACCGGACCGCCTACAAGACCCCAATTGGGATGTCCCATATCGCTTGGTCTTTGGAAAATCATGCCACCTTCCGGTGGAAGGCTATGTGGGCCTTGAAAAAGTTGAACTTGGAATGGGATGTAGCTGCAAATCTTAGAGTGGAGCAATTGAATGAGTTGGATGAGTTTAGATTCCATGCGTACTCCAGTTCGTGCTTGTATAAGGACAAAATGAAGATCCTACATGACAAATATGCTCGAGGAAAAGAGTTCAAAGTTGGTGACTTGGTCTTATTGTTCAATTCTCGGTTGAGGTTATTTCCCGGGCTAAAGTCTAAGTGGAGTGCCCTTTTGAAGTGGTATTTGTTACTCCATTTGGGGCTCTTGACCTCAAGAACAAAAGTGGTGAAGTATTCAGAGTGAATGGTCATCGGGTAAACACTATCTTGGCAAAGTTGATGATAGCCACGTGGTGGCACTTCTTCATCTCCAATAATCCCGGTGAAATGTGTCGTGCCACGACGTTAAATCAGGCGCTTCTTGGGAGGCAACCCATGTGTCTTTACTTTCATTTTCTTTGTTACACTAACTGGTTTTTGGATATGTAGCATGATTTTGACACAGGAATTTGACTGAGTACAGAATCAGAAGCTCATTGGAAATTGACTTCGCGGCCGCGATCGACTTTTCGCGGTCCGCAAAGTCAATATAATGCAAACACAGTACTCTGGAAATGGACTATGCGGCCGCGGTCAACTTTTCGCGGTCCGCAAAGCCCTTCTACCTAGCAAGCCTTATGCCATTGAATGACTGCGGACCGCGGTCGATTTTTCGCGGTCCGCGGTAGGTAAGTGGGGTAGTCCGCATCACTCTCTATAAATAGGATTATAGGGTTTCATTTCACACTTTTCACACTGTAGCTAAGCCGAAGCCACTTTCAACTGTGTCACACATTTGCATCATCTGAAACACATTGCTTGCATCCATACTTTCATCCAAACATCTAGTAAGTGTATTTATGCTTCATTAACTTCTTAATTTCTTTATTTTCTTTAGTTTTCATTTTCTTTTTCATTATTATTTTCTCTTTCTAGGCTTGTAAATGTTAGGGTTAGCCCAAATAGGTTNTTTGCATCCTCTGAAACTCATTGCTTGCATCCATACTTTCATCCAAACATCTAGTAAGTGTATTTATGCTTCATTAACTTCTTAATTTCTTTATTTTCTTTAGTTTTCATTTTCTTTTTCATTATTATTTTCTCTTTCTAGGCTTGTAAATGTTAGGGTTAGCCCAAATAGGTTCATAATAGTCCTTTGGAATGCAATTGCACTAATTACTTATATAGGACTTCACTCAATGAACACTTTAGCGTAGAAATTGCAAATTCTGGGAACCCTAGGTAAATAGCCATTTTCGCGGTCCATCGGTCCATTTTTCGTGGACCGCGGTGCTTCATTTTGCGTAAGTTTGATTAGAACTTCGCGGCCGCGGTCGAATTTTTGCGGTCCGAGAAGTCAGTCCAGTGTGTCATTCTCAAAGCATGATTAGACTTTCGCGGCCACGGTCGACTTTTCGTGGACCGCGAAGTCAGTCCAGTGTGTCCTGCTCAAAGCATGATTAGACTTTGGCGGCCGCGGTCGACTTTTCGTGATCCGCAAAATCTGTCCAGTGTGTCTTGCCTCATTCCAGTACGCTTAAACTTCAGTGACTACTCAAGTGTCTGCACATCAATGTTCAGGACACTAACCATGTTTACTTATGTGTAGTTTGCAGGCAATGGTACTATCTCGTGGAGGAGGTCGCAGAAACACGGGTAGAGGAGATACTCAAAGGGGGAGAGGCTCGGGGGCACCAAGGCAAACTTCAAAAGTTACATTGCCTCAATCATCACGACGGCCCAGTCGGGTTACAGACTCTCCTCCTTCACCATCAGGAGTGAATATGCTCCGTCAAAGAAGGCCTCATCACAGTCATCCCCAATGGACCCGGTCTCATCTCTCCCGGCCCCAGCACGAGCAGTGTCTCCAGCCAAATCCGCCTCCAGTGAACACTCATATTCTACTTCCCCTTCTTCTTCCTTATCTGGGGAGAATTCAAGTGACAGCAAAGGGGATGCGCAGGTGGTTGAAGGGGTAGAGCGCACTAGCAACCCGGATGTGTGGAAGGATCGTTTTGTAAGTGAGAAGGCCTTCCACAAATTCAGGGAGTTGTGGACCGCACGATCTCTTATCCCGGAGCGCACTTTCTCAATGAAAGATTTATCCACATACAACCCCAATGTGAGGCAGCAATTCCGAGACAGAAAAGGATGGTCCTATTTCACTGAGCATCTTTCGGAGGCCAATGAGCATATAGTGAAGGAGTTCTACACCAATTTGCTTTTTCTGGAAAAGGACTCAAAGGAATCCAAAGTTCTCAATCTCACTGTGCCTTTTTACGGACCTTCACTAAATGACTATTTGAAGATGGATGATGTGGATGATTCATTATACCGGGAAAAACTTGCCGAAAAGGATGCTGCGAGAAATTGGTTGGCTTTGCACTTGGCCAAGCCGGGGGATACCCCGGAGCGGTTAACGACTGGAAAGACTATCACCAGGAGGACCCTGAACTTCGAAGCTAAAGAATGGGAGAATTTTGTATGTAGCAGGCTAGACTCGACTCATCATGGCCAGACCCTCCCTCTCAGTAGGGCTGTATTAGTAGCTTCTATCATGGCTGGATACCCCATCAATGTGGGGAATGTGATGTCCGAGGTCATTAGCCGAGTGGTCAGCACATGTGATACTTCTTACCCTTATCCTTATTACCTGACCATGTATTGTAAAGACCAGGAAGTGACTATGAAGCGCTTTGACACCAAAGTCAAGCCCAAAACACCTTTCTCCTGGTATGACATGAAAGATGAGGATAATCCCAAAAAGAAGTCAAAGGGAAAGTCGGTTGCCTCCACTAGCCAGTCTGAAGAGCCAGTGGTGGTGGCAGAACTCTCACTGCCCCAGCCTGCCATTCCAGAGGATGCTCCAGGCCCATCTTCATCCACAGCTACTGATATCCCCTCCACCAAAGCCTATCCCATGATTGCTCAACGGCTGAACATGACTCTCACTAGCCTCACCAACTGGATGCAGTCAACTACTACAAAGTTGACTGCAATTTCTACAGCCGTGGCAGCCCCAGTTACTCCTCCCCCACCACAGGTCCCGCAGTCCATTGAGGACACTCTGAAAGAAATTTTGGACAATCAGAAGAAAATCCTGGACGCGGTGGGTGCACATAATAGTGCATTGGCAAAGCTAGCCAAAGAAACAAAGAAGCTGAGGAAGACTAAGGCGTCAAAGGAGGAGGTGGCGAAGCTGAGAAAGGAGTTCGACAAGCTATCAGGCGATCAGATTCCTTAGATGCTCCTAGCCGACCCCACAGAGCCCCAACCAGAGAAGCATCCATTGCCTCAGTCAATGTAGGAGAAGGAGCCAGTGAGGCCACTGAAGAAGAGGAAGGTNACAGAGCACACTCAGACTCAGAGCCAGGAGGCTCAGCCCACCGGAGCTCCATCACAGGCTATACCAGATCCAGACAGAGCACCAGGGACCACAGCAGGTCGAGGGCCAATAGAGATTTTTCTTTACTCTCTCTCTCCCATATTTTACGCACTATTTTTGCTTTATAGCATTGAGGACAATGTTTTTTTTTAGTTGGGGGAGTGGCCCTACAGGCATTTTATTTTGGCTACATCGGATTGCATAATGAAAACAACTTTTTATTTCTCTTTCTTTACGTTATTTCTTTTTTTTTGGTATGTATAAGATAACTATCCATTGTAAATATTCATCCCTTATGTATAGTCATCTAATTCCCCTATTTTACATATTCATTCCATCCCACGCACTTTACGTTATTTTACGCATTTATTTTCTATTTTATAGCTTCTTACTTTTATTTCATAGCTTCTTGTTTGGTTTTCTCGTGAGCAATAAGCTTTTGGTTTTCTTAAAGCCATGGTTCTTTCCAAAGGTGGAACTTGTGTGAACCGGGTGGATCTTCCCAAGGATGGACGGTGTGACAACCTTCTTAAGGGTTTGAGTCTGTTTTTCCTTTTCTTGTTGTTTTGTTTTTCAATAACGGTGCCTCAAGCAAAGCTTCACTTGGGCCTAACACAGTTGCCTTTGATCCCTCGATCAAAGACAAACCGTTATGTTGAGAATGGTGATAGTGATGATTTGAGACTTTTGTGTTGGCCGATAATCATCGGGTGGTTCTTCGGGACCATTTTTGTTACTCAAAGCACGACTAAGGTCGTTGTGGGCCCTCGACTCGGTTTCTGTAACAATCCTTTAGCTGTGAGTGGTGAGAAATTCATAATTGCAAGTCCAAGTTCCATGCCACTAATCTAGAACTTGCCCTGAGTATTGTCTAGACGAAATTCTAGGTGTAATTTGACTTGAGAAGTGACTATAGGCTTTCCTTGGCTTGAACAAAGAATTGAACACTTCCATGACCTTCCAAGAGAAATATTCCCTAGTCAACCCTTTTGAGCCTTAAGCCTTTTCTTTGTACCCAAGTTACAAGCCTTTAACCATTCTTTTACCTTCTCTTGGTACCCAATCTTTCCTTGGCGCTAGGCAAAAATCATAAGTTTGGGGGAGAGACGAGAGATGTGATGAAGTGAAAAAGAAGGCACAAAAGAAAGAAAGAAAGAAAGAGAAGAGAAGAGAAAAGGCAATGAAAAAGAATGAAAAGAAAAGAATGAACAAAAAGAAGAAATAAAGGGAATTGATGAAAAAGTAATGCCAAAGGTTTGGATAGCATAAGAAGAAAAAAAGGAAATTGATGAAAAAGTGTCTCTCCAACCCTACAAAAGATAAAAAGACTCAAAGAGTCAAGAAAATGTGAGAGCAACAAAAAAATGAAGTGCTTAAGGAAAGATAAAACTCACTCTAACCAAATACGTCCTACCCTTGACCAAAAGCCTTCATCATGACTCCACAAAAGCCCTGTATGATCTCAGGTCGAGTGAAGCCTACATTAGTGGTGATTTACACAAAGGGCAAGCCTATGGTACTTTGAGCCGAACTTGGGACTCTTTCCTTGATGAGAGATGAGCGATTCACCATATTCCTCGTTCTGAGTGTCATTATTCTGAAAGGTGAGATGCTTAGGGAAAGTTACGGAATAAGAGTTTGAGATCCATACTGACCAAGGTAGTAGTTAGAAGTTCACTGATGAGTTGGACCAACCCTTGAAGCTCTTGTATCACACTTGAAACTATTTTTTTGAAAAGTTCAATCATTGGCAATGATTCATTCGCATTACGGGCTATGGTTAGTTACAATTGATGCTAGTTGAGGTCACCAATAGTACAACCAAATTTTTGTGAAATCTATCATAGTGTGGGGCTTATTTTGTTTTGCTTGAGGACAAGCAAGAGTTTAAGTTTGGGGGAGTTGATAACTTGTCTTTTTGCCTCGTTTTCCGTTCCCTTATACGTGAATTTTGGATACAATTTTACACAAAATGGCCCCGAAAGCTTATACGTTGTGCTTGTTGCAGGATTGAAATAAGAAATTAAGGCATTCAGTCTAAAATATGCTCAAAATAGGAGTGAATCCGGCACAAGGAGCAAACCTAACAAAGCTGCTCAAGACAACAAGGCCACCGCGGCATTGCGGACCGCGGTGCATTTCCAGTGAGTCAGAAATTCAAGCCATCAGCCACCGCGGCCGCGGTCGTGTTTTCACGTACCGGTGCATTTCCAGTGAGTCAGAAATTCAAGCCATCAGCCACCGCGGCCGCGGTCGTGTTTTCACGTACCGGTGCATTTCCAGTGAAATCAGAAATTCAAGCCATCAGCCACCGCGGCCGCGGTCAAAGTTTCGCGGACCGCGGTGGAGTTCCAGTGAGACCCAAGAATTGCAAGTTCCCATCGCGGCCGCGGTCGAAGTTTCGCGGACCGCAGTGGCGTTCCAGTGAGGTCCTAACGTGTTCACAGACCGCGATCGTATTTTCGCGGTCCGCGGTGGTACTTCAGGGATATTTTTGTCCGAAAATGTGGCAGACTATAAATAGACTATATTGTAATTTATTTACAGATCTGGAAGATATCAGCTGTTTTTCAGAGTAGAGAGCTCGTGAATATTTTAGGATTTTTATTTCTTTAGCTTTATTCTTGCATTTTTAACATTGAAAACTTCAATTTCATTGTTAGGAATCAATTAAATGAGTTATTCTTCTTCTCTATCATTGTTCTCATCTTTGATTATGAGTAGCTGGACCCATTAGCTAGGGTTGTGGCTCAACCCTAGTGTGGGTATATAATGGGGTTTTGAAATTAAGGTTGGGAAATTAATGGGTGTTGGCTATTTAGGTTATTTCAAGGTTTTTATTGCTATAATTAGTGGTTGCAAACACTAATTAACCTTTTCATGACTTGGGTCTTTCTTGAGAAAGAGGACTTGAGTCTAGAAATTAGCCTAATAGAAAATTAGAGCATCATCAAGATATTGGTAGTCCCAATCAAAGGAGTTAAACCTAGAAATGATAAAACCCTACTTGAGCTCTAGTTAACGGGTTAAACCTCGAGAGAGTAACACCCTACCTAAGCCTATATTGCTTGATTATTGGGCACCCAATTGGACTCGAGAGAGGCAATTAGGGTATAATCACTCAAACTACCGAGAGGTATAGAGTGAGCACCTTCGTGCTTTGGTTATAGCTATATCCCTAGCAAATTCCCCGACCTTAGAATTGAATCCCTTTGTGTATCCACCTAGGCCACAGTCACGACCCTAGTGCCTTTATCAATATTAGAAAACAACAACAAAAACAAAAAGTTAGTCATTAATTAGCTTACAAACAATAGAATACAATTAGTATAGTTCAACAACAACCAATGTTTAGAAGCGCAATTAGAAACACTCGACCCTTCTAGATCACTGATACACTCACTCCCATCTATAGGCTCCCTGTGGATTCGATCCCGACCATTCGGGTAAAAGCTACACGACCTTTGCCTTCATACTTATATAGTAGTGTGGGTTAAGAGCCATCAGTGCCCCTCTGCAACAAATCAAAACATACCTGCATGGCAATATCTGGCACAACAGCCTCCAGTCTACTATAGGAAACACATCAATGGGCCGGGCCGGGCCTCCCCCTCTGGGGCGCCTTCTACTCACCTGAATACCCTACTATGGCACGCCTGACTGAATCCTGGAACAATTTCTCACCATGTGGCTGATATGTCCACACTCAAAACAACCTCTCTGTTGACGTGGCTATGGAAACTGTGCAATATGAGTACTCTGAGACCCTTGAGTACCTGAAACCCCATGCGAAGCTGGTAATGAAAACGGAACTGGCTGACCCACAAAACCTCTACCATGTCGTACCTTGCCTCCATAATAAGGACCAGTAGATTTCTCCGGTCTACGAGGCATCCTTGTCTCTCTGACCTCCCTCTCCTGATCTCGTATGTCCTCTCGTTCCCGGACCCACATTCTCCCTAACCGGCGAGCGTTCCCTACTACCTGGTGAAACGAGGCATCCGACTCTAACTCTCGAGTCCAGTTGAACCGAATATCATGCATGAGTCCCTCAATGAATCTACAGACTCGCCTCTAACTGAAGCAACCAAGTGAGGTGCATATCTGGCCAACTCAGTGAATCCGACATAGTGCTTCAACACTGACATAGTGCCTTGACGCAACTGCTCAAGCTCCACGCGCCATGCATCTCGGGGGGATTGGGGTGCAAACTCCCAATAAAACATCTCTGAAACCTGAATCCATGCAAGTGAAGCCGACTCGGCTAGGCTACCCCAACTCATATGCCCGCCACCACTGACAAATCACTCCTCCGAACTGAGACGTGATAAAAAGCAACCCCGCTCGACTCCACAATACCCATAGCACGAAGAATGCACTGACACTCCTCCAGGAAACCCTGGGAATCATCTGTTGCCCATCCACTGAAATATAGGAGGGTGGTACTTCCCGTACCTCTCAAGTCCAAGGTGTTCTTCCTCCGATGTTGCTGCCCTAACCACGGGCTGAACTGGAACCACATGTTGTGCTGCCATGACAACTGAACTCACTGCTCTGGAGTGTAGACGGTGGGAGTCTGAACTCCTCCCCTAATCCGTGGAGTAGACAGTGCACTAGAATCGATCCCGCCTGAGTCAATGCACCAATTATACTCAAAAACTACGCCCAGGTCTCCTGAAGTCTGGGGTAGCAACAGGCACCTCGAGTACCTGTCCCCCAACTAGAACTACTGGCGGCTCCTCAACGGCTGCTCTGGTAGACACCTTAACTGCAACACGTGCCCCTCGTCGGCCTCTGTCTCTGACCCTTGCGACATATGATTCGGGGTAACATCATCAGGAATCGCAACTCGTGTCCCCACAATCGGTGAGAGAATGAAACGATAATTTCAAACATCAAGATCAATGAACTCGATGATAGGAATGAAGGAAGTGAAATAGTCCTAATAGTTCCGTAGCCTCTCAAAGATAAGTACAGACGTCTCCGTACCGATCCGCAAGACTCTACTAAACTCGCTTATGACTCGTAGCACCTAAGAACCTAGAGCTCTGATACCAACTTGTCACGACCTGATTTTCCCTCCATTGGGTTATGTGACGGCACCTAGTCTTAAGGACTAGGTAAGCCTATTATTAACAAACAGCAATTATAATATAAGAATAATTTAAGTGCTTTTTGAATTAAATCTCAACACTTTACACTTCTTCCCAGAACTCGGTAAGTACAAGTCATAAGCTTTAAGGAAACTACGCTGAAACTCCTAAAAATACCATTGTTCAGAAATAAGTACAACAGTGCAACAGAAACATAAGATGGTGACTCCGAAAACGCGAACACTGAAGCAGTTTTACCTTGAGTCTCCACAACAGCAACCGCGCTGCTAACTATCAATCGGTCGACTATGAAAATCCTGGAATCTGCACAAAATGCGCAGAAGAGTAGTATGAGCACACCAAAGCGGTGCCCAGTAAGTATCAAGACTAACCTCGGTGAAGTAGTGACGAGGACTAGTCAAGACACTCGCTGGTCTAATAATTAAACATGTATATATGTATAAATGACAGAATATGACATCTATCTAATGAATACACAAGATAGTAATAACAGAACAACAACAACACGGAAGGAAATACAACAAACAACAACGGAACAACATAATAATACACAGAAAGATGGACAGAAATACAAGCCAAACCGGAAACCACAACACAATAAGAACACTAGTAACTCAGCACTGCATTAGTTTGTCCACATCAGGCCTTAGCCAATAAAACCCAATAAATTAGTCAAATCCTCGAGTGAAACTTATCAACCGCAAGTTTATATTGAAAGTTTTTTTAAAAATATAATCATTTCAGTGTGAAAATTTCATTTGAAATATACTTCCTCCAAAGATACAGAAATATACTTTACAAAACGAAATCCTCAAACGAAATACCTTTCAATAAAAGCTTTTCAAATGTACCTTTCTAGTAAATATTTTTCAAACATAATTTCCTCCAAGATAAACGCTTTGCAAACATAGTTCCCTTCAAGGTAAATGCCTTTCAACTTTACTTTTCAATAATTGTCCTTCAAACATAGTTTTCCTTCAATATAAAACAACCTGGATTCCGTTACGTAGCTCAGAATTTAGTCATGCAGTACAGGGGGAAATCTCACGGAATACGTCCGTAGTCCCAATTTAAATATGCAATGCAGTACAGGGGGGAAAGCTCCCGGAATACGTCCGTAGTCCCAATTTATATATTCAATGCAGTACAGGGAGAAAGCTCCCGGAATACGTCCGTAGTCCCAATTTAAATATGCAATACAGTACAGGGGAGAAAACAACCAGAATACGACAGAAACAATGTACATTGCCACAACAAGCGAAAAGCAACAAAAGACAGAAATGCAAAGTGCGACGAGCAAATCAATACAAGAATTTAAATCACAAGATCGGTAAAACTCACTCACACGAATAGTCACTGAAAGGAATTTCAAGCACAAGTGAAACAATGTAACGAGGGGAAAACAAACAAATATAGCAATGATTCACAATATTCCAGTCAACAATAAGAAATCGATCATCCCGGCAAGGGAAACATCTATAACTAATCTCGCTTTAACAATTAGCTTCACGGAATAAAACTCAGCTTGAACAATGCTCAGTAATAGGCAACACCAAGGAAAATACCATCAACATGGATGATTATCAAAATAAACCTAAGTAGAACTTAAGGGGAAATCATATAAATCACTATATACGACTCACGTGCATGCTTGACACCAACGTATAGATATTACAATTACTGCTAAACAATTATAGGGCGAGATTATACTAATTCTAGTCAAATAGGCAGTTTATGAAGGAAGATATAGCACAACGATAGAAGAGGTAAAATTTTCAGTGCAGTCAATTAAGATCAAATAAACACAAAGGGAAACTAAAAGCAAGAAAAATCTAATTCAAGCAGGAAAGGATGAAACTAGCAATCAGGAACGCAGTCATAGCAATTACAACTTCATACACAGGGAATATAAGGACCTAAGAATCCTAAAAAGGCCAACCTATTTGTAAATAAGTCCGAGTACGCACTCGTCACCTCACATACACGGGCTACAATCAGCATAGAAAACTCAAATCCTAAGGGTTAATTCCCCCCACAAGGTTAGGCACCTCGAAGACAACAACCCGGTACTCAAAATGAACTTCTCGGGTGAAAAGACTTCTGGACGGCTCAAAATCAACTAGAACAACTTCAAAATACACATAAAACGTATAAGGAACTATTCCGAATAATAAAGTTTCAGTTTTTACAAAAATATAAAAAATTGACCCAAAAGTAGACCCCCAGGCCCGCACCTTGGAACCCATAAAATTTTACAAAATCCGAATACACGTTCCAATACGAGTTCAACCATACAAAATTATCAAATTCCGATACCATTTGGTCCCTCAAATCACGATTGTTTTTCATTTTAGAAATTTTCTTCAAAAACCAACATTTTCCTCAACTCAAAACACAATTTAAATGATAAAAACAAGGACTAATTCATGGAATATATTTAATTCTAGTGGAAGAACACTTAACCAATCGAATTTCGTGAAAAACCCATTAAAAATCGCCAAGAACCGAGCTCTAGAATTCAAAATATGATAAAAATGGCCTAACACACGAGTTTGAGTTATATTTTGTCTGCCTAGAAATAAAAGCATCGCGATCGCGAGAATTTTTATGTGATCGCATAGAGGAAAATGTTGGGAAAAAAATGTGCTATGTGATCGTGAAGGAACTTATGTGATTGCATATAAGGGAAATAGCCACTGCCATAATATGCACAGTTCGTTCGCGAGCTTAAGAGCGCGATCGCAGAGGGAAAAAGAAATGGCCATTGACCAAACTGTTCTACGCGAACGCGGGGGTGGTGGTGCGAACGCATTGAAGGGAGGGCTGTATGTACGCGATCATGAATCCATCTGTGCGAATGCGATGAAGGAAAATTGGGGGTGTGTCGCTGAACACTATGCGATCGTGTTCTTACCTATGCGATCGCATAGAAGGGAAGACAGAACATCAGTTAAGTTTAGAAGAAATTTGACCCGAACCCCATCTGAAACACACCCGAGACCCTTGGGACCCTGTCTAAACACACAAACCAGTCATATACCCTAGCACGGACTCACGCGAGGTCTTGAATCACATAAAACAACACCAATACGATGAATCAAACCAAACATCAAACTTATAAATTTTCAAGTCTTCAAATATCAAAATTCGTGCCGAAACCTATCAATTCAATCTAGAATGACGCCAAATTTTGCAGACAAGTCATAAATGACACAATGGAACTACATCCACTCTTGAAATTCGATTCTGAGCCCTTTATCAAAATTTTATCTATCGACTGAAATCGCCGAAATTCTAACTTTCGCCGAATTACCTCAAATTACTCTACAGACCTCCAAAATCAATTCCGGATGCGCGCCTAAGTCCAAAATCATCATACAAAGATGTGGACATCACCCAAACTCATTCTAAGGCCGTTCACTAAAAGTCAAACCTCCGGTCAACTTCCATTACTTAAGCTTAAAAAAAATAAAATTTTCTTTCCAATTCGACTCCGGATCATCCGGTTACTGAATCCAACCACGCGCCCAGGTCGATATACACAATGTGAAGCTGTTCAAGTCCTTACGCCATCGAACAGAGCTTAAATTCTCAACATGACCGGTCGGATCGTTACAACAACCCTAGCTAAGGGTTTAGCTACTCATAGAAAATGAATAAATAAAAGAACAAATTAAGATAGAATGCATAATAATTGATTAAGGAAAGAAAATCTAATGTTTAGAAGCAAATCAAGTATAATATTACCCAATACAGTAAAGAAAAATGGCTCAGGTGCTCTACACTGATACAACTTAACCTAAAAATGACAAAAAGTTCTATTTATACTAAGCTAAAAATATCTGACAAAAGTGCCCCTGCGGAGGTTGTGCAGCCGCACAATGCTGTGTGCAGTCCGCGTGATGAGATTGACTGGCAAATTGGACTTTTTGCGGTCGCATAAAAGTGGGATGCAGCTGCACTTCATCTATTTGTGCGGACCGCACATTTCTGAGTGCGTCCGCACACTTGGACTTGGTTGGAACTTGGACCTTCTGCTGCGGACGCACATTTGTCAGTGCGGCTGCACTTTGGCTCTTCCGATCGCACAATAATAGTGCGGTCCGCATATCTTCAGATTGCCTAAAAATCAACTCTCTGAACCTCCTCCTCTGCGGCCGCACAATAATTGTGCGGTCCGCACTCTCTGAAGGAAATCTAATAGTGTTCTTTCATTGTTTGCGGCCGCACACAATATTGTGCGGTCCGCATTGTAGGCCTTTTTGCATTATTTTGGTCCTTGTCCAATTTTGACTTCTTTTTGAGTTGATTTTCACTTCTTGGGCTTGTTTCCCAATATTCCTGTAAGAAAGCACATTTCATTAGTTCTCGAAAATACCTTTAAGCATTTTTGAGCTAAAACACAAGTAAAAGAGAGCAAATAAGCGGTCAAAATCCCTACTTATTAGTGACATGTATACTGCGTATACTCTACCCTTCTCAAACCCTACTTGTGAGATCACACCGGGTGTGTTATTGTTTCGTTGTCAAAGATCATAATGATCTAGTCTATTTCTTATGCTTGGACTCCATCAAATTATGGGACAAGAAAAGTTCAATAATTTAATATGTATCCTTGCAAGATGTAGCAATAATTGTAGGGTTAATTTTGTAAGGAGATAGGATGAGATGGATGTACTAGAAGGAAATACAAACTACAATTTGATGTTGAAGTATAGCACTTCATCCTTGTTTGGTACGCTATATAAGAGATGAAATATCTTATATTTAAAATAGTCTCATAATCAAAAAATAAAAGTAGTCTTACAATTGAGAATCTGAAACCAAAGTAATGCACAATAAAACTCGAACGATAAAAATAATGCGCAAAAAAATACATAACTACATATAACACATAGGGTGTATGCGCTATATGTGTCTAGGCTAACAACCCAGCTTAACGGCTGTTAACCTTGTGCAATGGCATATAACGCATATATGTCCCGGTTTTAAATCCCTTTCTTCTTCCCGACAAAATAGTCCTCTCCTCAAAAAAGAAACCTTTTCTGCTATTAAGGATCCGCACAAGAACCCACAATGCTATTTAGTCCTTTTTTTTTGAAATTTTTACCTTTTATAGCAAAGGTTGATATCTTATTTATTTTAAATAAATATCATTTTAAAAAATTATATTCCATAACTACCTTTTGATTTTATAGCCAAATATTTATTTATGATCATCTCCTACTCATAAGCCATAAAATCCTCTCTCTCATAAAATACGTTGCCCTCTCTTTCTTCCATTCCCTTCTCGGAAACCCAAAACTTTCTTCTGCATCATATAAACCCTCCCTTCTGTATCCCCATACTTCATATTTTCCAGTATTTGAAAAACTGTTTCCATTAAAACTGATACTCATACTAATTCTTCCGTTAAATCCAGCAAATAATTTATCCTTTAAACGTTGCATTAACGATGGAGATTTGGTAATTGTATACGAAAGACATGATACAATGAAAGCAGTAAAAGTCAGTGAGGATGGGATTCTACAAAATCGTTTTGGTGCATTTAAGCATTTAGAATGGATAGGAAAACCATTTGGGTCCAAAGTTTTAAGTAACAAAAGAAGTTTTGTTTATCGACCAGACGATATTAGGGTTATTCTTGAACAAAGACGACGGAGTTTTGGAGCTGAGCAACATGAAGAGTCTATTACTTTTTTTTTATTATTGTATTTCAATGTATCTTACTGTATTCAGAGTTTTGGGGTTGAGCAACTTGAAGAGTGTGTTACCATTTTTTTCATTATATTTCAATATATCTCGCTGTATTCTATCTATTTCATTGTATTCATTGTCTTTTTTTCATTGTATTTTAATGTATCTCGCCTTATTCCATGTATTTCATTGTATTCACTGTATCACTATATTCCATGAATGTATTCATATTTTTTTAATTAATATAATTTATATATTCAGATTTATAATTGAGTTTGTTGAGTTATATTAGGAGTCTATTTGTGTTAATTGATTCACTTTTCGTTTAAAAATATCTGAATAGACCATGAATTGCGCTATTTACGTTACTATATTCACAAATACATACCGTGAATACAGTCGAATACAATAATCTGTCTAGCTATAATCCCCTATTTCACGCCGTGAATACAGACGAATACAGTCGAAATGCTACTGTATTCATGAATACAGTAGCTTAAATACATCGAATACACTCTAAAAAAAAACTGAAAACATAACTATATGAAGTAATATAGTAAATGGTAGCTACAACTAGCTAATAACCACTAAACAATAGTGGTTTGTGAAAATTTTCCTTTTTTTTTTTCTTTACAAGAACTAGATGAAGAAAGGCCCGTATACGGACCCAACATTATAATTTTAGTCAATTAATTTTTTGATAAATAAACTGATCTTTGTTCTAGAAGATGATATTGGTGATCACAATTTATAATTTGTTTATTTTAATAATTTACTTAAAATTAAACTATAAATTATAATCTGTTTAAGTTGCTCCATTTAGCGTAAAATAACTACGTGCTATAATACTCATTTTTAACATCCATATCAAACATAAATATCAAATTAAAAATTTAATTTCAATGGTATTATTTTCCCAATGTATTTGAATACTTTACAAGAGAATATATTAAAGCAACAAGTATCATCTATATTAACAAATTTTCTAGAATAAGAAGCTTACCAATCTATCTTTAAATTATTCTTGAATACATCCAAATTGGGTTCGCAATAATTTCAACAGTGGGAACAATCATCTACTTGATGAACACGAACAACATCATTCTTTACAATACGATAAAAAATGAAAAAAAAATTTACCACGATTTTACTTCATGTCTTAAATACAACGAAAGAGAAATTTTTAGTACTGTAAATAAAGAGAACTTCCAAGGGGAGTTGCATTTCTAATGAGACAATTTACTACTTCAAACAAAGAGAACCAAATGCACTAAACAAATATTAACATGATATAAATGGTAGTAATTCAATATAGTAGTTCAAATTATATTTTTTTATAACTCGTTTAAAATGATGTTAATTGGTGATAAAATATTAAACATTCGATAGAAGTCGATATAAATTATTATTGGGTTTTTAATTTTTTCTTAATTAAGGAGATGAAAAATATGTTTATTTTTCTATAGATTTATCATATGTTAATTTTCATAATGAAATAATATAAAAAATTATAATAAATAATGTCTAGGATAATTCATTGATACTTGAAAACTTATAGGGAAGAATGAGTTCAAATCATGTAGATTAAATTTTCACGTGAGTTAAGCATATAAGAGATAGTCCCCTAATATTTGAAATCGCCTTCAAATAGTGTGGATAGATTTTTTAATTTTAATTTTAAATTTCTTTAAAACAATATGGTAATATGAAAATCTTGTAAATATTTACCGATATTTTTTTTGTTGCTTTAAAAGTTAAGTTTACTTTCTCGGTGAAAACTTCTAGTTGACTATAGCAAAATTAATAATTTTACCAAATGGGAAAAGGAACGATCCAAATGAGTATTTGCATGCTCTACTCCCTGCAAAAGTAGTCTTGTTACCTTAAAATTGGTAATTAGAATTATATTTTATTTTATGATTATAAAAATACGTGATCTATTTTAATACCAGTTGTTTAGGCAATAAATGCTAAGTTAGAAGCAAGAAAACAAGATAAGAGCGAAGGGTGATGAGATTGTGCAAACCGAGCAGTTGAGAGACCGGGTCTCGAGCTTGGTCGAAATAGGCCTCGAGGTCGAGCTCGAAAGCTTGATGGGGGGGTC
>MDKJ01029117.1:0-34463 GCA_005239525.1 Nicotiana knightiana | reverse complement strand
CCCCCCCACCTTGAAGCTCTCCAAAATCGCCAAAACCAAATGAAAAATGGGGGGAAAAATGGGTCAAATCTCGATCTTAAAACATTCTGCCCAGACGACTTTCCGCACCTGCGCTACACCAGTCGCACCTGCGCTACACCAGCCGCACCTGCGGAATGTCCATCACAGGTGCGGTTCCCCCAAGCTAGCGAAATCCGCTTCTGCGGTCACCCATGCGCCTCTGGCACTCTCACATGTGCGACACTCACCTCGCATCTGCGTGCTCACAGATGCGGACATACCCTCGCATCTGCAGCCTTCCCAGCTACGTCTAATTATCTCTTCTGCGACCCAATAGTCGCACCTGCGGCCCTTTTCACGCAGATGCGATTACACCAGACACCAGCAGCCTTAGCCTTTCTCAACTCTAAATTCGATTCATTAACCACCCGGAATCCACCCGAGGACCTGGGACCTCGTCCAATCACACAAACAAGTTCCAAAACACATTACGAACTAAGTCGAGCCTTGAAATCACATCAACAACACAAAAATCACGAATCTCGCCCCAATCCGAACTTGATGAACTTTAGAACTTCAAACTTCTTCATTCAATGTCGAAACCTATCAAATCACGTCCGATTGACCTCAAATTTTGCACACAAGTCATATTCAACATTACGGACCAACTCCAACTTCTAAAATCAGAATCCGAACCCGACATCAAAAGTCCACTTCCGGTCCAACTCCTCGAAAACCTTCGAATTTCTAACTTTAGTCAAATGACTCCAAAATGACCTACGGACCTCCAAATCCACTTCCGATCGCGCTCCCAATACTAGAATCACCATGCAGAGTTATTCCCAGACTCAAAATCTCAAACGGACATCGATAACACTGAAATGCACTTCAATCCAAATTTATGAATTTCTTCCATAATGCCAACTCTTACAATAGACGCCGAAACGCCCCCAGGTCATCCAAAACCCGATCCGGACATACGGCCAAGTCCGAAATCATCATACGAACCTGCTGGAACATTCAAATCCCGATTCCGAGGTCGTTTAATCAAAATTTAACCTTAGTCAATTTTCCAACTTAATGCTTCTGAAACGAGAATTCTCTTTACAATTCTATTCCAAAACTCCCGGAATGCAATTTTGACCATACGAACAAGTCATAATACCTGAAGTGAAGCTACTCATGGTCTCAAACTGATGAATGACGTGCTAGAGCCCAAAACGACCGGTTGGGTCGTTACATTCTCTCCCACTAAATATAAGTTCGCCCTCGAACGTGCTGAGAACTTCGCTGGAGTTGTCTGAAATCACTGTGGAACACCTCGTGCACCTACCTGTGCCACTACAACTCAGTTGAGCACCTTAGCTCGAGCAAATTTGAAGATATTCTCTTTTATTCAAAAAATTAAGCTTAGAACCAAATTCCAACACCCAAAATTCTCTGCCATGCCTTTTTCCAACATACGAGCACCGCATCAATCCCTACATGATGTACCAAAACATGACTGCATTCCTTTGCTGAATTCACACTATGCATTGCATAAATCGCACGACCATAATAACATCCTCTAATAACAATAGCCGAAATTTCCACGAATCTGACGCTCCCAATGCACCTCATGACATATACAAATAATGTTCTAACCCTTAGCAATACCGCCACGACGGAGGAGGTGCGTAGAAATTCATAGCCAACTGCGAATCAACAAATCATTTAGTCTATACTCCTGACAAGAACCATTACATCCTCATGGACCAAATAATGGCATTTTCTCCTTAATACACTTCACATAATCTGATTGCCCTGATCCCAAATCCAATAATCTTGTCTCACCTAGTACGAACTGCTCAGGCAATAAGCCACCCCATACATGACCAACAGTCTCACATGATGCCACAATGCCAATAAACTACAAACTCGAACACGATACATAAAGAAAACGAACTCTGGGAGGAACTACTCAACTCACGCACTAATGTGAACTTCCCTAAAAAAATGGGAAACAAAACACAAAAAAAACAGGATGTAAAAACGGTACTCATCGTCACACTGTTGCGACGTGCAACCCGATCTAAATAACATACCTGTGGCGGCATGCCCCCCGATCCGAATAACATACCCGTGGCGGCGTGCCACCCAATCCACACATAAAATTCACATAAGGAGATATGCATCGAGCTAAAGTGCTCACTACTACAAAATACTGAATATAGGTCACAAGAAATGCTAAGTGCACAATACCATCCCTAGGGAGACATATAGAGCCATAAGCTACAAAACTCAAGCACAACTGAGGTGCGATATATGATCTGAATAACGAGATCCATCCTGCTCATATAACACCATCGCTACGTGGAACCTCAACATATAAGAAATTCTTCAAGACGTTTCACAACTCACATGACACAACATAATATTACATTAAATAGTCGACGACGGAGCAACATCCAATGTTCTAATACTCCTCCATGAGGAATGCTATACTGAAATGAACACATCTGGCTCACATAGAGCCCATAATCATTTTCAAATTCATCCACATACCTCAAGCCGATTCTGATCGCACCGCACTAGGCTAATACCATTCGAGGGTCCATAATAGCCCCCTTTTTTCCCATAATGCAAAAGAACAACCATCATAACCGGAGCAAACTTCTACATTCTGCAACCAAATGAACCGAGCGCCTTCCAAGCAGAAATTCCCAAATAAGCGATATTGCCACATTATTTATACTTGGTCTAAATCTTCAATAAATTAAGTGACTACATGTCAAACTTATACAATCTTCCCGTGGTCACACTTCCACGACCTTCCACACAAAGCAACAAGTCTGTACATTCATACCACCGGCCGCACTAACGTTGTAAAGCAAATCAATCCATAATCAGGATGCAAGGCCTCTTTCACAAAACACCGATCTCAGATGACGCTGAAGGCAATACCAGCCTACTCTAAACATTCAAATCCCTTTCCTGCTCATCCAAGCCCGTGACATCCTTCCCAACACCGAACCGCAACCCTGGTCCTCACTTTCAAATTTCATACCGCTCACTGCACCTAACATGCCAATATGCTATCACACATAAATCTCATCATAACTCCTGAACCACTAATAGGGTAAACACTTTATTGGATAGAAACCTTCTATTTAACTCATTTCAAGAGAACTATAACAACTCGCGAATAGATTCTCATAACCGTAGAATATACAAATCCTCAAGTAGTGGTCAAAACCACCATAACCTTTCCGGGATACGTCTACTTATAACATGCCATAACACTTGGATGCTTCCAAATCAATTACGGCGGCCGACAAGCACTCGCACGCACCGTCACCAATCACATGCATGACTTAATCACGCTGAAGGAACTGATCACTGCCATCACTATGCCAATTCCACCATAGAAACAATAATAGCTTCATTCAAAACAACGTGAACCCAAATCCACACTCATCTTGAGTGACCTTATATCATGAAACCATGCTATCTCAAATCCCACGGATCATCTCATACCCTCCAATGCTACACTGCAAGCCAAAGATAACATAGAACACTCCAAGCCCCTTTTCATACTCCGCTGCAAAAGCTCGATACTCAACCATACTATAGATTCGAAATCCTCAGGCACCACACTTTAACCCTTGAATCCACTAGGACCGTTATTGAGAGTCACCCACTCCAACTTGGTCCCGAATATAATCAACTCCAAGGCTCTTCTAGCACGTGAACACCCTCTAAATGAAGCACATGACTGAATCACTACCCTTATAACTCACCTATGTACGAAGCATAAATCCTGAATCTTCCCAAAGCCTAAACTTGAGTCAATAAGGCAAATTTTTTTTGCACACATTTATCAAATCCTATGCTCAGTTACCACTTATGTTTTCTTCCCTTGGTTGTAATAACCCACTAATACGTTGATAACAAGAATTTTCACCAGTAGATAACCATGTACCCCATTCGTAGGCGGTAGGACTCTCCCACTTAGCCTGAAGCCACTATTACATAACTCCGGAGCCCACCAAGATTCTTTCTTCATTGTTGACATGATCTCGCACAACCAACTCGTCAAATTCCTTGAAATACTTATGTTTGACCTTTCATGAACACCCCGAATCACTAACCACATTCACATATTCGACCCCTTACCAGATAGCTGGTAGAATCCTTCGTAGAAGCTTTGTCAACACCATGCGACCGCTAGCCCGCTCACAGGAGATGACCCACCTGTGGAATTTACATGCCGACATCTTACAACGTCGCTGCACGGGGTACAATCACTATGATATCGACAACCCATCCTGAACCCATGCTCATTCACCAACTATACTAGTCCGTCCACTTCTTATGGACGTCAACTAAATGTGCGACAATATCTTCCAATTCAAGTTTGTATTGCATCCTTCTTCATATTAAACAACTCTTTTTTGTTGCATCCAATATGATAGCCCATATTTTAATTTAAGCCCGTGGACCCAATCAATGTCCACTAAAATTCCCCGAATCACTCTAAACTTTTCCTCAAAGTGTGCAGCCATCCTACCATAGAATCCCATATGTTACGCTGCCACTCTCCCACTTTGGTCAAACTCACCCCTCTAAGAAAGTGCTCGACTTTTGCTGCTTACACCTGGCTTCTAGGAATTTAACCATTTCCTAACACTTCCCACATGTCTTTCCTCATCATTTGCTTCCCAATTGTTGCCTTAGATCAATATCTACCTCTGTAGCACTTGCACCGATATATCTCTACTATCTTCAACCCTTCTCGAAGATCCTCCTTCTCGAGCCGTTAACATTAGAAATACCCATCAAATTCTGAATCGTCGTACCCCACGATCTCTGAAAGCCGCTTCTCCCGTACTATCTCACAATGTCCTACCCCAAAGGCGAATTATAGAAGATTGTAACACCGGCGAACTTAACACACTCAATCGAGGATGACGACATCACGTCGCAGATAAAAGTTCCACCACACTTGAAAGCACCAAGTATCGTGACCCTCTCAACCCAAACCTGAATATTTATACTCTGATTGCCTTTCCTCTATTGGAAATGAAATACCGAATCTCTGAATCATGCACTGAGTAAACCTCCCCTTCAAGTCATTCACTGCCCCGATACATAGGCAAGCATCCTACCATCACATCAATACTGCGCGACAATCGTCCATAAGCATCATATCAACCTACTCACAGCCTCAAAGCTCTCAGAAGTATAGCTACTGAGCTGAGACAAAATATCCTTCCACAAGGCGACGACAATGGTCCAAACAACCACGCAGGGAGAAACAACCACCACATATGTAGTACCATTATGATTACTCACTTCCATTTATAACCAGCGCTTTGCGTCGCATAAGATTGAATGGAAAGGAAATGAAGGCATAAGCCTCAAAGAAAATCAAATCGCACGATGATGAATGAATAAGGAAAGTAATTCTAACATCCCTGTAGCCTCTCGAAGATAAGTACAGACGTCTCCGTACCGATCCGCAAGACTCTACTAGAATCGCTCATGACTCGTGAGACCTAAGTGAACCTAGTGCTCTAATACCATGTTGTCACGACCCAAAATCCAATAAAGTTCGTGATGGCGTCGGACACCACCGTCAGGCAAGCCAACTCTAAATAGTCAATTAAATTTTCATTTTAGTAGTTAGAAATCATTTCTTTTCATTATATTAAATAGTAAATAATGAAATTCCACAGAGTATACAAGATGTTTTTAACAAAATTCCAGTAATGAATACATCCCATAGTCATCCCAGAACCCGGTGTCACAAGTGCATGAGAAATTTCTAGGAAATTTAAAATGTAATACAGTAACTGTCCAGAATACAGACTGAACAGAAAAGAAAATACAATATATCTGAGGGAGACTCTGGTAGCGGTGGATCGTCTTATAAGATGCAGCTCACCTAAGTCCCAGCACTAACCATGCCAATGCGCCCACAAGGCCACTATCCATACATGTACTTGTACATAAAAAATGTACAGCAAGTGTAGTATGAGTACAAAGACAACGTGTACTCAGTAAGTATCCCGCCTAACCTCGAAGAGGTAATGAGGAGAGGTCGACTTTGACACTTAATAGAGGTCAAGTTAATATAAATATATGGGACGCTAAGCATGGATGTCATAATTAAATAACAGGTAACACAGAAAGTGACAGCTTCTTTCATAAGTAAATTTCAATTTCCATCATTTCAGTTGAAAATTTATATTCCAAGGAAATTAAGCAGTTCAAATCATTGAAAGTACAAAGCAAATAGCATGCGCAAATAATGTCGATGTCATACGGCCCGATCCAACATAAATGTAAACTTTGCACTACCGAAGGGTCGGACGGCGCGAACTATAGATGCATCTATTTTTTCGCTCGCGAATCGTACATGCGACACGGTCCCTGCTCATGAATCATACATGCGACGCGGTCAAATATAAATATAAATTTATACCCCACTCACGAATCATACCTGCAACGTGGTTGAAAAATAGATTTCTCAACTTATTAAATTATTTTTCCATTTCCTTTCAAAATGTGAAATTTCAGTAAAAAGCTTTCAAGATTTCCATTTTTGGATAACAGTTTTCAACTCCTTTCAAATTATTTAATAAGCATGCTCAATCTAGCTCCTTCTCAAAGCAAACAATAAATATAATTCAAGTATAATAACAACAAAGCATGATGTGGGCCTAAAACTACCCGAACAGAGTCATAACTAGTAGCTACGGACGGACTCTCGTCACCTCGTGCGTACGTTCCCCTCTCAAATAGTATCACATAAATAACCATTTAACCTATGGGGAAAATTCTCTCTTACAAGGTTAGAAAAGAGACTTACCTTGCTCCGAAGTTCCATAACTGGTTCCCAAGCCCTCCCGACAACTCAATTCGATGCTCAACGCTCCAAAACTAGTCAAAAATCATGCAAACCCATGAATGTATGCTCAATTACTCATAAAAATTTAGTTCATAACAATTCCTTACCCCAATCGCAAAGTCAATAAAATCACACTCGGGACCACGTGCCCGAATTTTGAAATTTTTCGAAGATAAACTTTATCCATGACAACACGAACTCCAATATATAATTTATTCCAAGTTCCATGACCAAAATCGTGGTTAAAATCCAAAAATACAAATTCTAGATTTTCTACCAAAACCCCCATAATTTATACAAATTTCCATGTTTAAATCCTTATACAACCCATGAATTTAACTTATAATGAGTGGGAACCACTTACCTTGTGATGTTCAATGAAAATCCCCCCTTGAAGCTCTCCAGAATCGCCCAAACCAAATGAAGAACGGGAGAAAAATGGGTCAAATCCCGATCTTAAAACATTCTGCCCAGACGACTTTCCGCACCTGCAGTACACCAGCCACACCTGCGGAATGTCCATCACATGTGCGGTTTCCCCCAAGCTAGGCGAAATCCGCTTCTGCGGTCACCCATGCGCCTCTGCACTCTCGCATGTGCAATACTCACCTCGCATCTGCGTGCTCGCAGATGCGGACATACCCTCGCATCTGCGGTCTTCCCAGCTACGTCCAATTTTCACTTCTGTGACCCAATAGCCGCACCTGCGGCCCATTTCACGCGGGTGCGATTACACCAGACACCAGCAGCCTTAGCCTTTCTCAACTCCAAATTCGATTTGTTAACCACCCGGGACCCCGTCCAATCACACAAACCAGTTCCAAAACACATTACGAACTAAGTCAATCCTTGAAGTCACATCAACAAAGCAAAAATCCCGAATCTCGCCCCAATCCGAACTTGATGAACTTTAGAACTTCAAACTTCCTCATTCGATGCCGAAACGTATCAAATCATGTCCGATTGACCTAAAATTTTGCACACAAGTCATATTCAACATTATGGACCTACTCCAACTTCCAAAATCGGAATCCGAACCCGACATCAAAAGTTCACTTCCGGTCCAACTCCTCGAAAACCTTCAAATTTCTAACTTTAGTCAAATGAATCCAAAATGACCTACGGACCTCCAAATCCAATTGCGATCGTGCTCCCAATACCAGAATCACTATGCGGAGCTATTTCTAGACTCGGAATCCTAAACGGACATCGATAACACTGAAATTCACTTCAACCCAAATTTATGAATTTCTTCCAAAAATGTCAACTTCCACAATAGACGTCGAAACGCTCGAATCCAAAACTCGATCCGGACATATGTCCAAGTCCGAGATAATCATATGAACCTGATGGAACTTTCAAATCCCGATTTCGAGGTCGTTTACTCAAAAATTTAACCTTAGTCAATTTTTCAACTTAAAGCTTTTGAATCGAGAATTCTCTTTACAATTCAATTCCAAAACTCCCGGAATGCAATTCCGACCATGCGAACAAGTCATAATACCTGAAGTGAAGCTACTCATGGTCTCAAACTATTGAACGACGCGCTAGAGCCCAAAATGACTGGTTGGGTCGTTACAGAAATAATGCGGCTCGGAGATGTCCGATTTCTGCCATACAACTAAAGGCCTTCAAACAATTCGAAAAATTGGTTAAATCAGGCTACCCTCGGCAACATCAAATGATAAAGGGCTTCGATGAAACCAGCCCTTGAATAATTCAGAGGCTTTGATAATATCAGCCTTCAAAAAAATATCAAGAGGTATTCAATTATCTTTACACAACGAATTACAAACGAGGTTCCAATCGATCGAACCTTCGAAAAATCTAACGAGTACGAATACAAAAAACACATGCTAAGGCATTCCAAATTTTTCACTAAGTCTTTTAGCCGGAAAGAGGGAAAAACTATAGCCACTTTAAAGTCCGAATTGGCCCTACCGAAAGAGCCTAAGGGCCAACCTAAAAGAGCCTAAGGGCCAACCTAAAAGAGCCTAAGGGCCAACCTGAAAGAGCCTAAGGGCCAACCTAAAAGAGCCTAAGGGCCAACCTAAAAGAGCCTAAGGGCCAACCTGAAAGAGCCTAAGGGCCAACCTAAAAGAGCCTAAGGGCCAACCTAAAAGAGCCTAAGGGCCAACCTGAAAGAGCCTAAGGGCCAACCTAAAAGAGCCTAAGGGCCAACCTAAAAGAGCCTAAGGGCCAACCTGAAAGAGCCTAAGGGCCAACCTAAAAGAGCCTAAGGGCCAACCTAAAAGAGCCTAAGGGCCAACCTGAAAGAGCCTAAGGGCCAACCTAAAAGAGCCTAAGGGCCAACCTAAAAGAGCCTAAGGGCCAACCTGAAAGAGCCTAAGGGCCAACCTAAAAGAGCCTAATGGCCAACCTAGAAGAGCCTAAGGGCCAATATTTAAGAGCATAAAGGGCGAAGCACACAGAGCTCGAGGCCTTACTCTCACTTATCTCGGACACAAAAGTCCTATCACCTCGAGCTAACGTCAAACTGACATAAAGTTTAGACTGAGGATAAAACCCTAAGAGGTATTCTGTCAGTAAAACTAAGGGCTTACCTTACCCCGAATTTGATCCGATGATCATTCAATTATCAAAAGTTATAGCATCAAAAATCGAGCAAACGTTGAAGGAAATTGAAGGCTAAGAAAAACAATCATGGGAACTCCTTTCTTTCATATATACAAAAGGTATTACAAAGCAATTCTACAAACAAAAAGAAGATTACAAAAAGATAGAATTTTTTTTATCTACGCCAGGGGGCATCCCCCCGGGCCAATGACTTTCCCCCAGACCTAGGGGTGTGCATTTTTCGATTTTGACCCTTATCGATAACTACTTATCGATTATTGATTTGTGCATATGATTGTCTTTATTTTTTCAATAAGATTTTGATTTTTTCGATTTCGATTTATCGGTTTTTGGGGCTTATCGATTCGGTTATCGATTACACCAATAAGAAAATTTGCGGGATTCCACGGAAAGTATATCGGTATAAACACACCTAACTAATATGGACAAAAAGAAGCTAAAATAAGACGAACACCCACAAACATGGAGTTGAAGAATCATATATGATGACCACAGAAGAATATTGAAATAAATAAAAATATCCGTTTCTACATCAAAGAAAAAAGGGTACCTGAAGAGAGGTCAATGACAGAGAGAGAAGGTCTCTTGAAATGGATACGGAGGTGAAATCTGCTGATGCTTGAAATTGTAACAAAGGCACGGAGAGAGAGAAGGAGAAACGTACTATTGAAGTCGCAGAAGTACGTCGGAGTACGCCAGAGTACGCCGGAGTTCACTTTCTCTGTTGGGTTTGCAGTTCGGGGGAGAGAGGGAGAAAGGTACAAGCGGAGCTAAAGAATAGGTAGAAGAAATAATAGGGTTAGGGACTTAGTGTAAAGGAAAGGGTATTATAGAATACGGGTATATTTGTCTTTTTATATCTTATCAGTTTATCGATAAATCGATAACCGAAGAGGACAAAATTGAAATCGAAATCGATAACTCGATAAAGAAAATTTCAAAATCAAAATCGATAAAACGATAAACCGATAACAAATAATCGATTCGATTTATCGATAAACCGATTTGAATGCACAACCCTACCCAGACCTGTTACTCCCTCGGGACCAGCCTCTTCCTCGAGAGTAGCCTATTCTTCAATCTCCTCCTCTTCGTCTCTGGTACCACCCTGGCCATCTTCGATATCATCATCATCGTCGGAGGTAAGGAAAAATTTCGCATCAGCCTCATCTGCCTTAGCTTGATTTATCTCTTCAGAGAGATAAAAGCCCTTGGCTTGGACCTCTTCGAGAGTCTCCCTCCGAGATCGACACCTGGCATAATCGTTGCTCCTTTTCTCCTGGTCGGCAGCCCCCCTCAACTCCATCAGAGCATCAGCGGCATCCTTCAAATAGATGGTGACTGTTGTCAGCTTTGATTTGTATCTCTTTGGCTTCGGCCTGGACTTCCACAACTTCGGCCTCGGCCTTTGTGAGACCAGCCTCAAGCTCAACTATTCTGCCATCCTGGATCGAACTGCTCTCTTGGGCATTCCGAGGTTTGATCTCGAGGGCAGATACTTTTTCTAGTGCATCTTATTTTTCCGCAGCCAGGGTGTCCATCTTTGCTTTCCATTTATTATTACTCTCGGAGTTAACTTGATCGACCTCACCACAAAGACGCTCCAGCATCTATCTCCACCTTTTACTGCAGCTGAGACATTGAAGTGTTAGCCTCGAATATGGGAGAGGAAGCCCGTATTCTTTCAGAACAGAGGTTACCTGCTTCTCTAGCTCATCCTCGTATTCACGAGCTTTGGTCAACTTTGACTGAAGGTGCTTCAGCTCTTCCTCCTTTTTGTCACAGAGAAGCCTAAGGGTTTTTTATTCGTTCAGAGATTTATGCAGCTCGTCTTCACAATGATTTAGTTCGGCCTTAAATTTATTGAACGCCTATAGAAAAGAAAGGAATGATCAGTTAAGCAAAAGAATAAATTATGGCACTAAAGAAATTGCAACACGATTAAGGCTTACACTCGAGAAAAGGCGTTGGGCCTCTTCGAAAGTTGAGGTTGCATCCGCTAGGTCGGCTTCATCGACTCCGGCAAAGCAACCCTGGAAGGGGTCGTCTTCAGACTCCGCCTAACTCGGGCATCTTTAGGTTCTGAGCATCCCTGATGGCGTTCTTGGAGTAGGCCGAAAGTGACGGGGAATGACCTGCTGTCACGGCCTCAGGGAGATCACCCGAGGTGATTTATTTGAGTAGAGGAGCTACGAAGATTGCTCCTTTTAGAGTACTACCAGAAGTTTGGGAAGCGGTCACCACATCAAGCAATGCAGGGCCTTCCTCCTTCTTTTGTTTCGAAGTCCCTTTTTTATGGGTAGGGGCTCCGGTCTCAACGGGCTTGACAGCCTCAGTAGATTTATTGGTTCGAGCCACCAAAGAAAAACCCTCCACCTCGTCATATTCATCATCCATAAACTGGTGTAGTGAGTCAATACCCACGTTAATGACGACGCTCTTCTTGCGCCTCTAAGCAGGCTCTACTTTTTTTTGGGTGTCCTCGCTCTTCGAGGACCTCTTTCTTTTGTTATCCTTTTTTGTCTTTGAAGCCGAAGGTTCAACGTTCTCCCTGAGAGAGGGGCGGCCTCATCTCAAAGAACTCCCCAATACCTGACACAGAAAAGTTAAGTTATATAAAGAGGGGAATTCTTAATAAGAAAGGAAATACTGAAACACGGACCATGGTGTTTTGCTTCCCACTTGCCCTTCGACAAGTCCCGCCACTTGCGTTTTTCATATGAAGAAGTAGCGGCTAGTTTACGAACCCAGTCCTCGACGTCAAGAACCGCATTGCACATCCACAGGATCACTACGGAAAAAGGAGAAGAATGTTATGCAAAGCTTAGCAAAAATTGTGGAAAAAACTAAAGAAAAGAATCCCACTCACGTTCGAAGTTCCATTTTTCAGAGAACGACATGTGATCCTCAGGAATGACATCGATGGTCCTCACCCGGATGAACCGGCTCATCCAACCTCGATCCCTGTCTTCGTCATTACTGGGAAAGAAGAACTTGGTCGTTCGGTGTTGAAGTTTGATCAAACCTCGGAAAATCTGAGGTCGATATAAACGGATAAGATGGTTGAGGATGAACTCGAGCCCGACCTTTTCAACGAAAAACATCATCATTATTACTATTTGCCAAAAGGACGAATGGATCTGGCCCAGGGTAACTTGATATCTTCTGCAGAATTCAAGCACGAGCTGATCGAGAGGACCCAACGTAAAGGGGTAAGTGTATACACTGAGGAACCCCTCTACGTAGGTTGTGATGTCCTCTTCACGAGAAAGTATTTGCAGCACGACCTTCTCTTCCCAACCGCATCCTCTTCTTAGAGCTTCGAGGTGCTTTTTCGTAATCGAACTTATATACCTTGAAGCGTGCTCCCGACGGCCAGGGGCATCGGGAGGATTTTCGACCATAAAATCCTTTTTTAAGGAACAGTTGTTCGGTACAATCTCATAGAGTGACGAGAGGAAGAAGAGGAGGTTCCCTCTTTCTAAGGAATGTATTTGGAAGTTTTTGCCATTGATTTTTAGAAGAAGAGGGAAGAAGTTGGTAAGTCGTGGAGGTTTTAAAGTTGATAAGGTGGAAGAGCTGGTGGCGAAAGGGAAGTTAGAGAAGAAAAGAGGCATTGCAAATAAGAGCGAAAGTTCTTAATGAGAAGTGTAAATGAGTATATATAGAGAAAATCGACGACTGTTCATTGACACTGATGGTTGACCGGCTCTGACATGCATTTAATGATTTAGGGAAGAGAACCGATGGCATGCTTCGGTCGTTTCAACGTTTGCGTCATGGGAATGATGTCACCATTGGGGACTTCGAAAACTCAAGAATTCAAATCGTTTCTTGTCATTTCATTCTAAGAAATGCGGGGGCTATCTGTATACGGTCGAAATCAGGAAGCCCGATTTCGTAGGCTCGAGATGTTGCCTCGAGAGCAAAAGTTCGGAAGATGTCGAGCTCAGATTCGAAGGTGGAATACGAGATTCTAGGGTCGGGGTGCTCGTTAAGCATTGAAGCCAAGTACGGCCGATGCCGAATAATGCCGTTATGAGTTTGTTATGGAAAGGACAAGATTCTCGCCACGTCCCCAAATATCATGGCGTAAATCCCGGGATAGATTTGTACGAATTAGTACAAATCCGTACTAGGTTGTTATACAACTGTACCAATAAAATTCCTTATTTTAAATAGAAATGTACCATATTTAGGATTTTCTCTCCTATATAAAGGGGACCCCAATCATTTGTAAAGCCCATCTGATCATTGACCAAGAATATACTATCTTACTTTTCTCGTTTACTACTCTTTAGAATCATTCTTTAGCTTTATTACACTTACTTTACTGTTCTTGCTTTATTGCTCCTAACTCACCTCGAGGTCATCGAGCTCGAGGTCTCTACTGCTCTAGCAACACTGGTTTGGTCATCAATTCTTCTCATCCATACTCTATATCACTTGTTTATTAATTATTATTGGACTAGATCACATATCTTTAAAACCAAAATTCAAATTTAATTATTACTTGTATTTTTGAGGTAAACAATTGGTATTCTTAATTTCTTATTTTCTGGAATCGAGGCTGAATTGAAATTGTTTAAATGAGGTAAAGTAGTTGGCACGCCAGTTTCTATTTTGGTTTTCAGGGTGCAAGTTCGAACGACTATGGGTGGTTTGGAAAGAGGATTTACATTTATGTGTTTATCTTTCTAAATTTACTTTTGGTTCCCTTTATTTGCAAATCTATTTTAAGATGAGAACGTGAGCTCTTATGTTTAACTAGGATAGTGTAAACAGAAGGCAATTAGGTGTTTGCTCATTTGTCTGAATGAATTATTTCACTGTGTGGTTGTTCCTATTCTGCAATTTTAAATCTATATGGTTGAAAGCTGCTTATTTACACTCCTAAATAAGGAATAATGGCCGTGTTCGAGTACAAAATAAATTCATTTGTTGTGAAATGTGTCAAAGTAAAAGAAAACATATACGACTGAATGCTATATTTTGTTTAACCAGCCTGTCATGTTCTGAAAGATATAAATTCTTGAATAAAGTACAAAATAAATATATAATCTTTCACTTCCTTCACCAATGCAGAAAATGTTACTGGAAGAAGTGCACTAAAAAATGGAGTTGTTGGATCTTAACTTATTACTGTACAATGACCAATATATTATGCATTTGCTAGCCATTTTACCCAGCATAATACTATACAAAAAAAAAGAAGCTCAAAGGCAATTATTTGTTAGCTTCTTTGTCCAGGAGGATATCTTAGGTTTAATTTTAATCATTTTACTTATGTGCGTAGTCTTTGCTATATACACATACATATTTAATTCACATATGCATTTATTATTTGATACTCGGGGTATTTGCAGGACCTGCGCATGTCCTATGTTAATGGACCTTCAACGAGCTCACAAACGCCCTCACTCGGTAAAGAAAATTACCGATAAAAATGCTACACAACATGAAGTATATGAACAAAAGACAGTGCTAGAAAAAAAAATATTGTTATCCAATGAAAAGTTAATGATCGGGATTACTTTACTTCAATTAATTCTACCCATCGAGGAGATTGTGAATGCTTGCAAGTACATACTAGATATGTGAATATACATATGAATAAGGTAGGTATATGATACAACAAAAATACCAGGACAACAAGGTTAAGTTAATGGTATTGTAAAATTTCTTATTCTATTTTATTCATAAGCAGTTGTAATTATTCAATTGTATGCATGTTGCTAATGTTAGTAGGTGACTGCTCCATTTACCTTTGAATTTTTTTAATTTATGAATGCTGGTCAAGTTTGAAAAATTGGGGTATATTGATGGAGATCGTTGCAATTCTATGTTGGGAACTATATGTTTCAAGCAAGTGGTATATGTCTTCCCTCATTCACTGCTATAGCATGTGCTATCTTATGTTTTTTCCTTTTCATTCTAATTGAAATGATATTTACTTATGGCAGTTTTGGTTACCCGTCATGTAAATCTCTTCATTTGATCTTTAAATAGATTGTCTCAATAGTGAAGAAAAAAAATCATCTGCGATGTCATTTCTTAAAAGCTCAATTCTTTTCCACAAGCTGATTTAGATTGTGGGTATCTCCTATAGTTTGTATGTCCACTGGAAGGCCATTCTTCTAACGTTTGAGCTGGCTCAACAAGCTGTCACTACTACAAAGTACAAACTGAAGTCCTTGGTTTTGCTGTTCGAGAATCACTAAAAACTTGACGCTCATGAAAACAAAGGTATCTCCATTTTGAATTCCTTGTCTATTGAAATTTACCCATATCTTAGGAAAATTTGTCTTTTCATTTTTCATTTGTTGTCTTAGTTATGTAACTGCTGTTGAAGGTGCAGAAATACCAAGGTATTAGTATGCAAAATCAGCAGATATCAATCTATATAAAATCTATTTGTATACATTGACTCTTTACAGTATTTTATGGTAGATGCTTAAATTTGTTTTGAAGTTATTAGGGAAACATTATAAGGCCATATGCGTTTTAGTATTTCTATTAATAACTTTTGAGATTAAAATCACCTAACTCAACCATGCACCAGTATTCAAATGGCTACGTTTTGAGGACTTTTTGGTATTTGTATAAAATTTATTCAACCAATAAAACTTTATTCACGTTGGGCCCCTGGTTCTCTTATTAATGAGGCACAATTTGATGAGCTTTGAAACCACCATTCCAAATTCACCTACTAAGGAGTCTACTACAAAGGATAAGGTGACTGGAGAACCGATTACTAATACTAATATAGAAGTTATGGTATGTTTGGGTACAATCTTTCATCTTTTCTGGGTGCCTCAAATTATGAAAAATTAGCGCTATAGTAAATTCTCTTTCTTTCTCTACTTCATACATCAATGTGTCCGTTTTCTGTCCTTCAAATTAAAAGAAAAATAAGCTTTCTTTTCCTGAGTTTTATGAATAAATAGATTCTAATATGCTTACTGTGTACTGAATCTGTTGCTTCAACTCCTCAACATGATTTATATTTGCCAAAGTGTCTATTTTTTTGCATAAAAGAACTACTTTCGTACCTATTCACGTATTATAATATCTTTGTATCCTGAGATGTTATTGAGGTCAGGCAATCTGTAATCTCTACAACTTGATGTTTTAATGGTGTTTTTCAGGAAGTGGGATTATTCCTCCCAGCTATGCCAAAAAAGGAGATTTAATTGAAAGAAAAAATTAGTTCAAGAGAACAAGAAAATGAAGTTGTTGCTCCAGTGAATTCTGCAGGCAGCCCTATAGAAAATTTGACATCTGCCTCAGAAGTTTGTAAATTTCTGTTCATGGAAGTCAAATCTTGATGGATTTGATTACATTGTCATTGAACAAATACCTAATTTTCTTCTTTTTCAATTATAATCACCATTTTTTGGGTTCTGGATAATCTTAAAAAAGGCTTTTCTTGCCAATTGGCCTATCCTTAAATTAGTTGGTGAATTTGATACAACGATTAGTATGATATTGGTTACTAATACCCTTATCTTGATTTCCAGGTTGTAACTTTGCCAAAGGTAGATGGATCACAGATAATAGTAGGCCTCTATATTCTGGATTTGGTTGCAAGCAATGGTTGCCATCCATGTGGGCTTGTTGCTTGACACAGCCTATGAATTTTGAATACTAGAAACTACGTTGGAGACCAAGAGATTGAGATATGGAAGAGTTTACAGGTTTTAACTTCCTGAAAAGGTACGCTTTCCTTTTTTTGTAACTGATTACTTTCTGATGCCGGGGATGTATAACCTTAAAAAATTTCTTCTGAACTCTATTAAAACCTTCTCTCTTCATCTGTCTGGCACTAATAGTACTGTACTGTGATGACCCAAAAAGTCATCTCTCATTTTATAAGTCAAAAGGGTGTTCCAAGGCCTTGAAAATCTCCTTTTATCTCACCTCGTTGTGCGTGCATAGTCCGAACGTATAGCCAGGAAGCTTTTATATGAAATACTGGAAAAAAAATGCTAATTTGGCCTTTAATATTGAATTTAAGTTGACTTCGATCAATATTTTGGGTAAACAGACTCGGGCCCGTGATTCGACGGTCCCGAAGGGTCAGCAGGAAAATATGGGTCTTGGGCGTATGCTCGAAATTGAATTCCGAGGTCTCAAGCCCGAGAAATAAATTTTTGAAAGAAATTGTTTTACTGAAAATATAAGAGCTTTTGGAAATTTGGTTATATTTGAAATTTATGGTATCGGGCCCGTATTTTGGTTCTGGAGTCCGGTACAAGTTCAGTATGATATTTGAGTTGTGTCTGTAAAATTTGGTAAGAAACGGAGGTCATTTGACGTGATTCGGACCCGTAGTTGCGAAATTTGTAACTTTGAAAATTCTTGAAATTTTCTTTGATTTTTATGTTAAATTCGTTGTTTAAGATGTTATTTTGGCGATTTGATCGCACGAGTGAGTCCGTAGGATATTTTTGGAGTAGTGTGCATGTTTGGTTTGGAGCCCCGAGGGCTCGGGTGCGTTTCGGATAGGCATCGGGGTGTTTCGGACTTAGGAAATCTGGTGTAAGTTGTTGTATCTGGTGTGTGCATTTTTTTCTATGCGAACGCATGTCTTTCCATGCGATCGCGAAGGGTAAAAGGGGAAGGGGCAGATTTTGTTCTATGTGAACGCGGCTAGGGGCTCGCGAATGCAGTGCCTTAGGGGGAGCTGGGGGCTGGGTAGTTTTAATACTATGCGAATGCTTCCCTTGTGATGTGAACGCGAAGGGCAGGGGTGGGGAGCCTATGTGAACGCACTGCCCCGGTCGTGAACGCATAGGCTATATTTTGCCCAGTCTTTTAAAAACAGTAGCAAAAATGGGAATAGACCCCATGTTCATATTTTCTTCCATAGAACTCGACCTTGGGAGATTTTTGAAGAGGGAGTTCATCACCAAATCATAGATTCGTGTTTCTAATCTCATTTTCTTCATTTTTCATTAACACCCACTAGATTTCTAGGCCTAAATCTTGTCTTCAAGGGTAGAAATTAGAGATTTTAGGAGAATTAGGGATTTTACAAATTTGGAAATTTAGACCTCGATTTGGGGTCGTACTCCGAAACTAATTACATATTCGGGCTCGTGGGTGAATGGTTGATCGGATTTTGTTCTGAACCTCGTGTTTTGACCAAGCGGGCTCGGGGTCAATTTTTAACTTTTTGGGAAGAATGATATAAAGCCTATAATTAAGCGTTCGGATGGAATTTTTTGGCATTTATTGATGTTATTGAGTTGAATATGTTTAGATACAAGTGAATTGGAGTCAAATTCAAAAGGGAAAGCGGTAATCGAGGCTTGAGTTTTGTCGTGGAATTTGAGGTAAGTGTTTGGCTTAACCTTAGCTTGAGGGAATAGGTGGTGTATCTTATTTTCTATGTGTAAGTAACATGTTCAACGTATATGTGAGGTGACGAGTACCTATACGTTGGTGTCAAGTATGTCGTGAGTCGAATATTGTGATTTATGTGGTTTTTCGTAAGTAATATTTGAGTTTCACTTTATAGTTATCCATGTTGGTGGAAATTACTTGATATTGAATAGTGTTGAGTATTAGTTTCAGTTGAATATTTTTATGTGAAGTTAGGTACTAAGTGATATTGGATATAGTTGTTTTCCCTTGTCGAGCTGGTATTAATTCCATTGTTGACTCCCTTGCCGAGACGTTATGTTTTTATTTCTGTTTACTCTGTTATTTTTCCTTGTTGTATTGCTGTCATTTGATATGTTTGGGTGAGGAAGAGTGTAAAATCACGAACGGTGATGCCGTGCGTGAGATTTTGAGTGAATGTTAATGCACGAAGGGTGATGTCGTGCTGATATTGTGATTTTAAAAGCACGAAGGGTGATGTCGTGCCATGATATGATAGATAATGCACGAAGGATAATGTCGTGCCATGATATTGTGAGGTAGGTGATGCCGTGATGAATATATTGATTATGATGGTGAGGACGAGAGTAAAAGCACGAAGGATGATGTCGTGCTGCACTTGTTTTCGTATTACTATTCTGTTGCTTAAATTGATATCTAAATTGTGCCTTACCTCGTTATTTCCATTATTTGATATTTCCTCCCCTCAGCATGTTTCCCTTTTTCTTTATGCTTAACTTCTTATTTCTCGTTGTATTATTTTTCTCCGCATACTATTAAACTGCACAGGTTGACTTTGGTTGTCGTGTCTTAGCCACGTCACTATTTCGCCGAGGTTAGGCTCGACACTTACTCAGTACATGGGGTTGGTTGTACTGATGCTACACTTTGCACTTTCGTGCAGATCCTGGTGTAGGACCCTACGGACTATAGATCGAGGTTGTTGCCTTCAGTCCAGTGGAGACCCTGAGGTAGTCCTACAGGCGTCCGCAGGCCTTGGCGTCCCCTCCTACTTCTTTTGTATTCTGTTCTAGTTATTTCAGAAACAAATGTACTTATTTCATTCAGACCTTTATATATATTATTCATAGACAGCCCATGAGTTTGTGACTCCAAAATTCTGGGATTGGTTTTTTTTTTTTTTTGTGAAATTTCGTAAAGGCATTAAATTGAGTTTATATATCTTGTTTCATTTTGTACTTTTAATTATGTTATTGTTGTATTTCACATATTATTAGATAATAATAAAGTAATAAGGTAAATTAAATATTCATGTTGGTTTGCCTAGCGAGTTCAACGTTAGGCGCCATCACAGTCCCGATGGTAAAAAATTAAGATCGTGACATGTACATACCATGGCTTGTAATTTTTTTTTCTAAGGGCAGAAGTGTAAGCTTGAGTAAACCAAAGAGATTAAAACATATATCTCACATTAACTGCAAGAATTTGTGACTGTGAAGCTTCCCTATGTCGTGCATGCGCTCTCTCTCCCATCATAATGTCTGAAAATAGATGATTCATTTTTGCACTATATTTCAGTGTCTAAATTTTTTTGTTCCATAGAATATGGCGCTACTTTTTCCCTTCTTCAATTCTTCAGGTGATATTTAATTGGCTTTACATACAAGGAATTTATTGAACTTGGTCGTGCGTCCAAGATGGAAAATGAAACTCTGACTTTTATTGGGGATTCCCTCGGTAGACAACAATTTCAGTCATTTATGTGTATGATTACTGGTGGTGAAGACAGACATGATGTTCTTGACGTGGGACGTGAATATGGTCTTGTAAAGGCTCGTGGTGCTAAACAGCCTGATGGATGGGCTTATCGATTTTCGAGTACCCAAACATCTACTAACTTTACTTATGAGGACATTCTTTTGAGGTAATTTAGTATAATTTTACCTTCCATGCCATTTGATTGGTGCATAGGATATAAGTTATGTCAGTTGGTTCTCAGTAACCCCGATATATTCACCATCCATTACTGCTAAATGTCCTATGTTATGAATATGATAAAAGTAATGTTGCAGGAAAAGTTAAACTCCTTTCAACCGTCTTGGTTTTGTCTATGAGTTTGTATATAGAATGCCTAACTGAATTGATGAATATTTTTTGTCCGCCACATTTGTGATTTAGAACAAACTAATGTATGATTGTTCTGTATGAGCTTGTAACTATTTGGAGTAGGAGTAGTAATTACTATCTAAAACAGTTTGAAACGAATATTGTTATTTATAAAAATTCAGGAAATTAGGCTTACCGGAGAAAAGTTGCATATGTATATGTTTGGTCAATACACTAAATAACAAAATTTGCTATACATGTTCAAACAGGTTGTTTAAAGCAGTATTATTTGACTCTTCCTTTTTCATTTTGCACATATTTTTGAAGGATACAAAATTGCTACAGTAACATCTGTGGAAGATAAGAAGAGTTAAAGATTTTAGCATGTTGTGGTTAAAAGTTGTGGCTGAAATTTGTTGTTTGCCTTCTATGAGAATCAGAAAAGCTGGTTCTTTTAATGGTCAAGTAAGTTTCTGGTTCTTTTACAAGGATAAATGTACATAAAGTTGGATTCTTCTATTCTGCATTAGATTTGAATAATTTGGTGAGACATGTGCGTTTCCTTAACTTGTGCGGAGGTTCCTCTCACAGTGTAGCATATATTGGTGTAGGCAAAGAACTGGAAGGTAGAAAAGATGAGAAGGTTTAGCATTCTGCATTGGTGAAAGCAGATAGATAATCTTCATCAGTTACTTGCGTATCTTAAATGTATTGATTTTCAGCAGAACAGTGAAAGAATCACATCGGATCATGGTCAATCTAGAATATCTATTCCTCAAATGGCTTCAAGGCAACTAGATTACAAGAAGGAACATCGGCTATCAGCTGAAGAATCATTCCTGTTGATGTTCTGTTTCAGTTCTTTTTGAGTAAAAAGGGTGATGCTATGTTGCAAATTCAAAATATGAAAGTTTGTTTCCTTGCGAGAGCAAGCAGTGTCGATCATCATTTAGCGTATTCATGAGTACAAATTGCAAAACTGAGAAAGTATAATCCACTGGAACTTGGTTCATTCTCATGATATATTTCATTTTTATACAACATAATGATTGTGGCAGCCTGGAAAAAGAAGTGAGAGCAGTTGACTGAGTCTATTGCCAAGTTATGTATATATGATAAGTTAGTTATATTTGCAAATAGCATTCAAGGAGAGCATATCTTTGTGAAACTATGTATATTATTGATATTTTAGGAATTGAAATTAGTTTTAAACATCTTTCCGGCACGATTTATTTCCGAATAATATTGTGAATCTATATATATTTACAAAAAAAAGAAGAAAAATGACCCTCGGGAATGCACGAGCTTCCCCTATCTAGTACACATATAGAACAATGCTCGAATTTATTTTTCTTTGAGATTTTTGTTTCTTTTTTATAATTTACATGTGTTATAGTTGCACTTGGTAAATAGTGATTAATGATTTGGTTAATTTCTCTTGCTTTGAGCTGTCAATTTTCGTCTACCTTGCTAAATTATATCTTGGGTTACAACTTTTCTGGTGTTCATAATCTTCAAAAGTGTCAGTTACAGACTTATGGTTATTGCTATTAATGTTAATAGCATCGAGGAATCAGGTACGTTCCGTAAATTTTATAGTTACAACAAGCTAGACTTCTCCATGACACAAGTACTTCCTTTATGATCAAACTAATTTTCCTCGTGTTTTTATGTTGGTTCACAATGTGTGTAGTAATCTGATTTTCTAGGCGCAACCACTCTCCTCTTTTGTTCCTCTATACTGTTATCTAGACTCCTTTTGCCTGATATATATTCATTAGATTGTATTAACAAGTATGTTTTTTTCTTGATTTTATAATGTTAAGTTTTTATTATGTGATTGTACTTTCATATGTTTGAGAATACAAAGCTTATTCCAATTTATTGCTGTTGAAAGCTTGTAACCGACATACATATATATTTTAATGAAATTTATACAAAATAGTTTGCCGGATTTATCGTTTACTTTACTTGAAGTCTAAAAAACGTTTGTAAAAAACTAAAATATATATGAGAAAAAAAGTATATTCACATATTTTATGTTAACTATTACATGCGTCTATGGTTTACATGCAAGGCACGTACATAGAGACTAGTACTATATTAAAAGCACGAAGGCTCTTAGTGAAATGCCGTTCACTTTTTTTTATCCTTTAAAAATAAAGATTACATTGGACAGAATTTTAATTTAAATTTACTTTCCTAATATTTAAGATTGTGAAATCAATTAAGATTTTAGTTATTAAGTATTTCTTTATTCAACAAGGTAGGAAGTCCTAATATTCAGAATTTTAAGTCAACCAAGATTTTATATATTACAAATTCTTTCCTTGAAAATTTTGTTGTCCAAACACGAGAGAAAGAAAAATATGATTGAACCTAATTATAATAATTTATTGCAAAATTGAGGTTCAATATAATTTATTTTACTGATGAAATCTCAATAATTAGTGATTCAATGTAATTCAACTAAAATATTGCATATTAAATTATTTCTTTTATTTAAAAATTATAATGAGATAATATTAACAATTTGAATCAACAAAAAAAATTATAATAATAGTATTTTTGGTTGTATGTAAATTAAAATTACAGTTGAATATAACAACTGTAATTATTCACAAAATATTACAGTATGTACGTGTAACGACTCGACCGGTCGTTTTGCGTATTCGGACCCCGTTCCCCTAAATAAGACTTCCCGTAGCGGCTTTCTGTGAGTCATGACTTGCGGAGACGGGGGGTTCGGGATTCGGAAGTGTATAAAGTAATATAGGAACACTTGGTTCCTTAAGATTGGCTTTTAAGGCCAAGTTTGACTTCGGTCAACATTCGGAGTAAACGACCTCGGAATCGAGTTTCGCCGATTCCACTAGCTTCATATGATGATTTCAGACTTGTGCGTATGTCCGTAATGGGTTTTGGATGACCCAGGAGCGTTTCGATGCCAAATAGCAAAATAGAGTTTCCTTAAGTTCATAATTTGGTTTGGAACGTGTTTTTTGAGTTATCGAGGTCCGAACGGAATTTCGAGACCGGGAATAGTTCTGTTATGTCATTTATGACTTGCTTGAAAAATTTGGTTTCATTCCGAGTAGTATAGGTCGGTTCGGTGCATTGAAACTGAATTCAAGAACTTGAAATTCTTAAGTTTGATTCTAGGGGTTTTGAGGAGTGATTTTGAGTTGTGGCGTTGTTTTGGGTGTTCCGAAGGCTTGAGCGAGTCCGTAATATGATTTAGGACTTGTTGGTATAATTACACGGGGGCTCGGGTGGGCTCAGGTGCCTCCCGGACACCAAACGGGGCCAAAAACCAGCAGCTTCAGCTGCTGGTGCACCAGGTCTGGTGTGACCGCAGGGGAGGTTTCGAACCTGCGATCTGGGAAACCGCACCTGCGGTCAAGGCCTCGCAGGTGCGACCCATAAGGGAGAAGGCCCAGATCGCAGGAGCGGGTCCGCTGGTGCAGAAACCCCTCCGCAGGTGCGATCCCTAGTCCCTTTGCCAAATTCTGCAGGTGCAAGCCTTGGCTCGCAGGTGCGGTCCTCGAGCCGCAGGTGCGAGGTCACTGAAGGCAGTGAGCTCATTTAATGCGGGACTTAACCATTCTTCACCATTTCTTCCACACCATAAGGTAATTTTGAGAGCTTTCAAGAGGGTATTCGGCCTAGCTACTAAGAGGTAAGTAATTTCCATTTAAATGTTGGTTTATTACATCAATCTTAGATAGATTAACACCCAATTAGTGTAAATCAAAGGGGTTAGAGTGAAAACCGAGGGTTGATGAACTTTAGAGAAATTCACCACTTTTCCACCATGAAATCATACAAAAATTATATATTAATGATCCTTAGGCTATGGGTGAGTGTTTTCTTCGAAAATTTCCGAAATTCGAGCATGTGGGGCCGGGGGTGTATTTTGGGATTTCTTCAAGAATGATGAGTTAGCTAAGCTAGTAAGAGAATTTCATACTTTTGAGTGTATATTGACGTATTTATATAACATTTGACTAGTTTCGAGTCCTCGGGTGTAGGGTTTGGAGTTTCGGGCGCGTTCTTGGTTTGAGAAGTAGGTTCGGCACGAGGTGAGTCTCCTTTCTAACCTTGTAAGAGGGAATTATCCCCATAGGTAATTATAAATGATTGAATTGTCCTTATTTGCGGGGGCTACGCACGCACGAGGTGACGAGAGTCCGTGCGTAGCTACTACTATGTTATGTCGGGTAGTCTTTAGGACTCACAAGCATGCTTATATGCCGTACTTGTATCCCTGTATGTATTCCAAGTTGATTATTCTCCTTGAACTAGTATGAGAAAACAGAAGGTTATGTTTAAGTCTTGATGTCGCCTTGATTCTTGTTTTCCAAGTATAAACTCTATATTTTCCTGAATTTCCTGATAATTATGTGTATGTGTACGAGCACCCGTGTCGTATGTATGATTCGTGAGCGAGGTAGCCTTATATTATGTCAACCGCATCGCATGATCGATTCGCGAGCGGGGTAATGATGCCTCTATGGTTCGAGTCGTTCGATCATTCGGCAGTGCACATTTAGTTTTTGCGTCACTTCGGTCGTACGCCTCGGCATATTATACATTATGTATTTGACTGAGAGTCTTATTATTATTATCAAATGAATTGTTCTATGTGGAAGGGGAATTTGGAATTTTATTATAATTGTTATTGGCACGTGGGGTAGATAGTAGTTCATATACTTGACATTCCATGTCTACTTGATTTACATAATTGTTAATCCTGATTAAACCTGTTTAATTATATTATTGCTAATGACCCTAGTGAGTAATATGTCTACCTCTCGTCACCACTTCTTCGAGTTTAGACGGGATACTCACTAGGTACATATTGGTTTATATGTACTCATGCTACGCTTTTGTACTTAATTGTACAGGTTCTGAGGCTGGTGCATCTGGTTATCATACCGGAGCGCGATCGTGAGGGTACTTTCTGGATTAGACTACACGATGAGCTGCTCTTCCTGGCGTTCCTCAGCAGCACTGTGGAGTTTCCATTTTTTTTTTTTTTGATATTTCTGTCTATCCTTTTCAGACAATAGTATAATTATTTTGTCTACTTTGTATATTCTACTAGTCGCATGTGGACTTGTGACACTAGGTCTTGGCACACGTAGTTGATTTTCTAATATTTTGTTATGCTACATATGTTGGCAAACGATCTTTTGAGTTCATTTAATCAAGTTGCATCACTTGACTGTTTTCTTTAAATAATTTCTAAATCAAAAATTTGACAAGTACTTTAATATTTAAATAAGTAAAGTAATCTCGCTAGTAAACTGATGTTGGCATGCCCGACCTGGTGTTGGGCGCCATCACGACCTGAGTTGGAATTTTGGTGGTGACAACATGGTAGCAGAGCTCTAAGTTCACGCAGGTCTCACAAGTCACAGGCAAACCTAGTAGAGTCTTGCGAATCGATACGGAGACGTTTGTATTTATCTTCGGGAGGCTATAGGGTATTAAGAAACCTCTCTTTATTTTTATTCTATCGTGCAGTTGATAGTCTTACTAAATCTCATTCTTCTATCTCTCACAGATGGTGAGGAATCGGGTAGCTGATATTCCATACCTGGGAGATGTCGCTACCCCCGCCGTCCGAGGCCGTGGCAGAGGCCGGTGGAGGGCACCGACCCGAGGTAGGGGACGAGGGCGTCCCAGAGTTTCTCCATTAGCACCCCTAGAGGATCCTATCATTGAGGAGCAGGGCGAGGTGCCTCCAACAGATCCTATCCCAGCAGATTTCATGACTGCACCAGGTTTTCAGGAGATCATGGGCCGTATGATGCGGTTCATGGACACTATGACCCAGGCTGCTTTATTTCCAGCGGATCCTTCCACATCTCAGGCGGGAGGGGGAGTTCAGACCCCTACCGCCCAGGCCGCAGGTCATGCAGCGGCAGTATATCAGACTCTAGGTACTCTGCCCGTGGGTGGAGCACAGCCAGCAGTAGCAGCACCAGCAGCACCAGAGCTCAGACCAGCTGCAGACGGCGATCCGCAGAAGCTACTTGATAGATGGACTCGATTATACCCTCCTATATTCGGAAGTGAGAAAGGCGAGGATGCCCAGGACTTTATTGATAGGTGCAGGGAAAGACTGCACAACATGAGGACTTTGGAGTCCCATGGAGTCGACTTCACTACCTTCCAGCTAGAGGGCAGGGCCCGCAGATGGTGGCAGTCATTTATCCATGGTATGCCAGCAGGATCCCCTACTATCACATGGGAGCAGTTCACTCAGCTGTTCTTGGACACGTATATTCCACCCTCCGAGATGGAAGAGCTGTGGTACCAGTTTGAGCAGCTGGCGCAGGGGAAGATGTCAATGGCAGACTATGAGGCCAGGTTTTCAGAGTTATCTCGCCATGCCTTTATGATTCTTCCTACATATGCTGAGAGAGTGCGGAGGTTTGTAGCGGGATTGCACTCAGGTATTAGGGCCAACATGGCCCGAGAGGTGGAGATGGGTACTCCTTATCAGCTTGTGGTCGAGATAGCTCGCCGGATTGAGGGTTACCGATCGAGGAGCAGAGAGCAGGGTCAGAAGGATAAGAGAGCTAAATTTTTTGGAGATTTTAGAGGTTCCCCAGCCAGGGTTAGAGGTCAGTTCGGTAGAGGCCAGCCCAGCAGGCCTCCGTATTCAGCTCCTCCACCACCTTCTCGTGGTGCTCCAGTGAGACCTTATTTCAGCGCCATGCCGGAGAGTTCTTACCGCCCACCAGCTATTCAGGGTTCATCTTCAGGGCAGCAGGCCATGCCTCCAGCGAGGTGTTATGAGTGTGGGGATCCAGGCCATATGAGGACTTGTCCCAGGCTTAGGGGCAAGGCTATTCAGCAGATTTATCAGCCCGCACTCCCAGGACCGGCGCCCCGTCCACCTAGAGGTAGAGGACAGGCTGGTAGAGGTCGTCCCAGAGGTGGAGGCCAGGCAGGGGGAGCTCAGCTAGCTCCTATTCAGTCCAGCGAAGGGCAGTCTTCAGGTACTCCAGCCAGATTCTATGCTTTTCCGGCCCGAGCAGATGCCGTGGCCTCAGATGCCGTGATCACAAGTATTATTTCAGTATGTGGTAGAGAGGCATCAGTGCTATTTGACCCAGGATCTACTTATTCATATGTTTCAGCCTTATTTGCTTGTTTTCTGGATGCTCCTCGTGAGTCCTTGGGTTCTCCTATATACGTATCCACTCCCGTTGGTGATTTTGTAGTGGTAGAACGGATTTATCGGTCTTGCGTGATCACATTCTGTGGGTTCGAGACTTGAGCGGACCTCTTATTGCTCGATATGGTTGATTTTGAGATTATCCTGGGCACGGATTGGCTATCCCCTCATCATGCCATCTTGGATTGCCATGCCAAGACGGTTACTTTGGCCATGCCTGAGTTTCCTAGGCTGGAGTGGAGAGGTTCCTCGGTTAGTGCAGCCAGTAGAGTTATTTCCTTCCTGAAGGCTCGACATATGGTCGAGAAGGGTTGTTTGGCTTATCTTGCTTATGTGCGAAACACCACCGCCGAGTCTCCGACGATTGATTCAGTGCCCGTTGTTCGAGATTTTGCTGATGTATTCCCTTCAGACCTTCCAAGCATGCCTCCGGATTGTGATATTGATTTCTGCATTGATTTAGCTCCAGATACTCAGCCTATTTCCATTCCCCCGTACCGTATGGCTCCTAAGGAGTTGAAGGAGCAGCTAGAGGAGTTGTTGGCTAAGGGGTTTATCACACTAAGTGTATCACCGTGGGGTGCTCCAGTTCTATTTGTGAAGAAGAAAGATTGGTCCATGCGGATGTGTATTGATTACCGCCAACTGAACAAGGTCACCATCAAGAACAAGTATCCATTGCCGCGCATTGATGATTTGTTTGACCTGTTGCAGGGTGCCAGGGTGTTTTCTAAGATAGACTTGAGATCGGGCTATCATCAGTTGAAGATTCGGGCCTCAGATGTTCCGAAGACTGCTTTTCGTACGAGATATGGCCACTATGAGTTCCTGGTGATGTCCTTTGGCTTGACTAATGCCACAGCATCATTTATGGACTTGATGAATAGGGTGTTCAGGCCGTATATTGATTCTTTTGTCATCGACTTCATTGATGACATTTTGATTTACTCACGTAGCCTGGGAGATCACGAGCAGCATTTGAGAGTTGTGCTCCAGACTTTGCGAGAACAGAAGTTATATGCTAAGTTCTCCAAGTGTGAGTTTTGGTTGGATTCCGTGGAATTCTCGGGACATGTAGTATCCGGAGAGGGTATCAAGGTTGATCCTAAGAAGATTGAGGCAGTTCAGGGTTGGCCACGTCCTACTACAACTACAGATATCAGGAGCTTCTTGGGTCTAGCAGGCTACTATCGGCGATTTGTGGAGGGCTTTTCATCCATTGCAGCCCCATTGACCAGATTGACTCAGAAGAATTCTGCATTTCGGTGGTCCGACGAGTGTGAAGCGAGCTTTCAGAAGCTCAAGACGGCATTGACCTCAGCACCAGTTCTGGTATTGCCTTCCGGTTCTGGGATGTATATAGTGTATTGCGACGCTTCACGTGTTGGCTTGGGGTGTGTGTTGATGCAGGAAGGGAAAGTTATTTCTTATGCTTCACGCCAGCTGAAGGTTCATGAGAAGAATTATCCGGTGCACGATTTAGAGTTGGCAGCGATTGTTCATGCTCTTAAGATTTGGAGGCAATACTTGTATGGGGTGTCTTGTGAGGTTTATACAGACCACCGCAGCTTGCAGCACTTGTTCAAGCAGAGGGATCTTAATTTGAGGCAGCGCATGTGGCTTGAGTTGTTGAAGGATTATGACATCACCATCCTTAATCATCCGGGCAAGGCGAATATAGTAGAAGATGCCTTGAGCAGGAAGGCGGAGAGTATGGGTAGTTTGGCTTACATTGCAGCGGAGGAGAGACCTCTAGCCTTGGACATTCAGTCCTTGGCTAATCGCTTGATTAGATTAGATCTTTCAGAGCCTCGTCGAGTTCTTGCACATGTAGTTGCTCAGTATTCATTATTAGGGGAGATTAAGGCTCGGCAGTATGATGATCCACGCATGGCAGAGCTACGGAAGATAGTGGTTCAAGGTGGTTCCAAGGAGGTTACTATTGGTGAGGATGGTGTTCTGAGACTTCAGGGTCGTTTGTGGGTTCCTAATGTTGATAGCTTGAGGCTGAGGATTCTAGAGGAGGCACACAGTTCACGGTATTCTGTTCATCCTGGTGCTACGAAGATGTATCGTGGTCTGAAGCAGCATTTCTGGTGGAGGCGGATGAAGAAAGACATTGTGGAGTATGTGGCTAGGTATCTTAACTGCCAGCAGGTTAAGTATGAGCATCAGAGGCCTACTTCAACAGATGCCCATTCCTGAGTGGAAGTGGGAGCGCATCACTATGGACTTCGTGGCTGGGTTGCCTCGGACCTTGCGAAAGGTTGACGTAGTTTGGGCCATTGTGGATAGGTTGACCAAATCGGCGCATTTTATTCCGGTGTGTATTACTTATACTTCTGAGAGGCTAGCCCAGATTTACATTCGAGAGATAGTCCGGTTGCATGGTGTACCGGTGTCCATTATATCAGATCGAGGTCCTCAGTTCACCTCGCACTTCTGGAGAGCATTGCACAGAGAGATGGGTACTCAGATAGACCTCAGCACAACATTTCATCCGCAGACTAATGGTCAGTCGGAGCGTACGGTTCAGATATTGGAGGACATGCTCAGAGCATGTGTGATTGACTTTGGGGGTCAGTGGGACCAGTTCTTGCCTTTGGCCGAGTTTTCTTACAATAATAGTTATCAGTCCAGCATTGAGATGGCTCCATTTGAGGCTTTATATGGTCGGCGATGTCGTTCTTCTATCGGGTGGTTTGAGCCTGGCGAGGCTAAGTTATATGACACGGACCTGGTGAGAGATGCCTTGGAGAAGGTGAAGTTGATTCAGGAGAGGCTCCGCACAGCACAGAACATTCCAGACAGAAGAGCTACGCTGATCAGAGGGCACGTGATGTGTCATTTATGGAGGGAGATAAGGTTCTGCTGAAGGTTTCGCCGATGAAGGGCATTATCAGGTTCGGGAAGAAGGGCAAGCTGAGCCCCAGGTTTATAGGTCCTTTCGAGGTATTGAGACGTGTTGGAGAGGCTGCCTATGAGCTTGCTCTACCTCCCCACTTATCGGGAGTCCATCCGGTATTTCATGTATCCATGCTCCGGAGATATCACGCCGACTTCTCTCACTTGGTTGATTTCAGCACTATTCAGTTGGATGAGAGGTTGGGCTACAAGGAGGAGCCAGTGGCCATTATTGACAGACAGGACCGCCAGTTGAGATCCAGGAGAGTTTCTGCGGTGAAGGTCCAGTGGAGGGGCCAACCAGTTGAGGAGGCGACGTGGGAGTCCGAAGAGTACATGCGGAGCAGATATCCACACTTATTCAGCACCTCAAGTATGATTCTAGACCCGTTCGAGGACGAACGTTTGTTTAAGAGGTGGAGAATGGAACGACCCGATCGGTTGTTTTGCGTATTTGGACCCCGTTCCCCTAAATAAGACTTCCCATAGCGGCTTTCTGTGATTCATGACTTTCGGGGACGAGTGGTTCGGGATTGTATAGAGTAATATAGGAACACTTGGTTCCTTAAGATTGGCTCTTAAGGCCAAGTTTGACTTCGGTTAACATTGGGAGTAAACGACCTCGGAATCGAGTTTTGTCGATTCCAGTAGCTTCGTATGATGATTTCGCACTTGTGCGTATGTTCGGAATGATTTTTTGGATGACCCGGGAGCATTTCGACGCCAAATAGTGAAATAGAGTTTCCTTAAGTTCATAATTTGGTTTGGAACGTGTTTTTTTGAGTTATCGAGGTCCGAACGGAATTATGAGACCAGGAATAGTTCTGTTATGTCATTTATGACTTTCTTGCAAAATTTGGTGTCATTCCGAGTAGTATAGGTCGGTTCGGCACATTGAAACCGAATTCAAGAACTTGAAAATTCTTAACTTTGATTCTAGGGGTTTTGAGGAGTGATTTTGAGTTTTAGCGTTGTTTTGGGTATTCCGAAGGCTCGAGCGAGTCTGTAATATGATTTAAGACTTGTTGGTATAATTGCACGGGGGCTCGGGTGGGCCCAGGTACCTCCCGGACACCAAACGGGGCCAAAAACCAGCAGCTTCAGATGTTGGTGCACCATGTCTGGTGTGACCGCCGGTGCGGTTGCCCAGATCGCAGGTGCGAGATCGCCCCTGCAGTCAAGGCCTCGCAGGTGCGACCCATAAGGGAGAAGGCCCAGATCGCAGGAGCGGGTCCGCTGGTGCGGAAACCCCTCCGCAGGTGCGATCCCCAGTCCCTTTGCCAAATTCTGCAAGTGCGAGCCTTGGCTCGCAGGTGCAAGGTCACTGAAGGCAGTGAGCTCATTTAATGCGGGACTTAATCATTCTTCACCATAGGCGATTTTGAGAGCTTTCAAGAGGGTATTCGGCCTAGCTACTAAGAGGTAAGTAATTTCTATTTAAATGTTGGTTTATTACATCAATCTTAGGTAGATTAACACCCAATTAGTATAAATCAAAGGGGTTAGAGTGGAAACCTAGGGTTGATGAACTTTAGAGAAATTCACCATTTTTCCACCATGAAATCATACAAAAACTATATATTAATGATCCTTAGGCTATGGGTGAGTGTTTTCTTTGAAAATTTCCGGAATTCGAGCATGTGGGCCCGGGGGTGTATTTTGGGATTTCTTCAAGAATGATGAATTAGCTAAGCTAGTAAGAGAATTTTATACTTTTGAGTGTATATTGACGTATTTATATAACATTTGACTAGCTTCGAGTCCTCGGGTGTAGGGTTTGGAGTTTCGGGCGCGCTCTTGGTTCGAGAAGTAGGTTCGGCACGAGGTGAGTCTCCTTTCTAACCTTGTAAGAGGGAATTGTCCCCATAGGTAATTATAAATGATTGAATTGCCCTTATTTGCGGGGGCTACGCACGCACGAGGTGATGAGAGTCCGTGCGTAGCTACTACTATATTATCTTGGGTAGTCTTTAGGACTCACAAGCATGCTTATATGCCTTACTTGTATCCCTGTATGTATTCCAAGTTGATTATTCTCCTTGAACTAGCATGAGAAAATAGAAGGTTATGTTTAAGTCTTGATGTCGCCTTGATTCTTGTTTTCCAAGTATAAACTCTATATTTTCCTGAATTTCCTGATAATTCTGTGTATGTGTACGAGCACCCGTGTCGTATGTATGATTCGTGAGCGAGGTAGCCTTATATTATGTCAACCACGTCGCATGATAGATTCGCGAGCGGGGTAATAGATGTACTTATGGTTCGACCCATTCGACCCTTCGGCAGTGCACATTTAATTTTTGCGTCGCTTCGTCCGTACGCCTCGGTATACTATATGCTATGTATTTGGCTGAGAGTCTTATTATTATTATCAAATGAATTGTTCTATGTGGAAGGGGACTTTGGACTTTTATTATAATTGTTATTTGGCACTTGCGGGTAGATGGTAGTTCATATACTTGATATTCCATGTCTATTTGATTTACATAATTGTTAATCCTGATTAAACCTTTTTAATTATATTATTGCTAATGACCCTAGTGAGTAATACGTCTACCCCTCGTCACTACTTTTTCGAGTTTAGACGAGATACTCACTGGGTACATATTGGTTTATATGTACTCATGCTATGCTTTTGTACTTAATTGTACAGATTCTGAGGCTGGTGCATCTGGTTATCATACCAGAGCGCGATCATGAGGGTACTTTCTGGATTAGACTACACGGTGAGCTGCTCTTCCTGGCGTTCCTCAGCAAAAACTTCTTTTCTTTAAATTCTTCTTTTATCGGTGAATTTCGAAAGAAAAACTTCTAAAGAAGAAAGAAAAATATTATTGGATTTTTGACTTTTATTATGAATTTATGAAAGAAATACTTCTAACGGAAAAGAAAATATTTTTGAAGCTTGAATTTTCTTGTCACTTTTCGAAAGAAGAATGAAAATATTTTTAGATTTTTGATTTTATCTTTTTTATTATTTTGTTTTTTTTTATTTAAAAGAAAGACTTCTAAAGAAGAAAGAAATATTTTTTTGGATTTTTGATTTTATTTGTCTTTTTTTTAATGAAAGACTCCTACAAATAAAATATTTTTTGGTATAAAAAATTTCTTAGTTTTTATTTTTCGGGATTTTCTAAAACAAAGACTCCTAAAAAGGAATTAAAGAAAAATATTGTTGAAATTTTTTTTTAAAAAGGGAATCAAAGAAAGACTTTTCTAAAGAAGGAAGGAAAGAAAAATGTTTTTGGATGTTTTTTTATAAATTGAGGACCGAAACCGATGAGGTTTGCCTACGTATCTCACGTCCGGTGAGAATCAGACCCGCGTAGTTCTGCCAGTTTTGACGGAACCGGAAAAACATTACTTTTGAAAACATTCACTTATGTTCTTTCTTTTCATTTTTCGGGAGAGTTTAAGCATTTC
>ML373794.1:8707-30529 GCA_005239525.1 Nicotiana knightiana | reverse complement strand
ATTTTAGTAAAATATTTGTTTGAGTTTAGTTTAGTTGATAGTTAATCACAAGTCCCTGTGGGTACGATATCTGGACTTAAAATCCTATATTACTTGTCGACCACGTACACTTGCGTGTGCATTGGGAAATCAACCAACATACGGCGACTACCCAGTACTCTAAAATGGACTTCTCAGGTGAAAAGACCTCCGGACGACTCAAAATAACTATAAAACAACTTCAAAATACACATAAAACTTGTAAGGGACTATTCCGGTTAAAGTTTTAATCTTTACAAAAATATAAAAATCGACCCAAAAGTCGACCCCCGGGCCCGCACCTCGGAATCCGACAAAATTTATAAATTCCAAACACCCATTCTATTATGAGTTTAAACACACTAATTTCATCAAATTCCGATGCCAAATCGATGTTCAAACCCAATAATTTGTTTTTTGAAAAGTTTTGGATAAAAACCCCAATTCTCCAATCAAAACATGGATTAATTCAAAAAATGAATTTCTCTAATCATACTAAAATAAAAAAATAATAATTAGATATTGACCCCAATGAAAAGACGAGAAGAATGCCGTAAAAATCACCTCAATCAGAGGTCTAGAATTCTAGATATGCTCAAAATACTAAAATGACGCGGTCTGGTTTCTCTATACTCAGGGATTTTCGCAGGTGCGACCAAAATACCCGCACCTGCGCATTTCCAGCTGTCAATTCCGCACTTGCGGGCCATTTGCGCACCTGCGGCTCCGCGGGTGCGGACCCAACTTCGCACCTGCGAAACACCAGCTCCCTTCTCCGACACTAAAATGAGCATAACTTCCTCATACGATGTCCAAATTCGACGATTCTTTTTGCTATAGCTCCGTAATTACGATACGGATATAATTCTTCAATAAAAACAGAAATTGGAGCGCATTGTATTAATTTGATACCAATTATTCTTGAAGAAACGACGCCGAAACATAAAAAACGAGCGCAACACAACTCATACCAATTCGAAACTCACCCGAGCTCCTCGAGACCTCAACCAACAATTCCCACAAGTCATATATCACTACTCGAACTTAGTCGAACCTTCGGAAAACCCAAAACAACATTAAAACACCGAATCAACCTCGGATTCAAGCCTAAGAACTTCTAAACTTCCAAAATACGCCAACGATGCCGAAACTTGCCAAACCATGTCCGAATGACCTGAAATTTTGCATACACGTCACAAATGACACTACGAACCTCTTCCAACTTCCATAATTCCATTCTAAGCCCGATATCAAAATTTTACCTATCGGCCGAAATCGCCAAAACTCTAACTTTTGCCAAATTACCTCAAATCACCCTACAGACCTCCAAAACCAATTCCGGACGCGTGCCTAAGTCCACAATCATCACACGAAGCCGTTGACATTAATTAAAACTCATTCTGAGGCTATTTACACAAAACTCAAACCTCCGGTCAACTTTCATCACTTAAGCTTCCAAAACTAAAATTTTTCTCCCAATTCGACTCTAAATTACCCGGTAACTGAATCTAACTACGCACACAGGTCGATATACACAACGTGAAGCTGTTTATGACTTTACACCACCAAACGGAGCTTAAATTCCCGAAACGACCGGTCGGGTCGTCACAAGCATAAATAGATGTCTTTACTTGAAAACATAAGTTTCTTCCGTAATATCATCTTATTTCTAGTAATTTGTTTATTTTTATTCTTTTGTATATAAGTTTGATTTTGTAGTTTTATGGACTATGGAGTATATTGGGATCTCTATACAAATAGCCGGAATTTTATAGGTGTTCTAGTATCTAAATAACGAAATCAACCAAATGGGAAAAGAACATTAGAAATGAAAGAAAAGCCCAAAGTTATACGACCTGTTAGGCCAACCCAAAAACAGCGGCAAAAAGCCCGAGCTCACGCAAAAGATCCTAGACCACTATCCATCAGCTACCCTTCAATTTGTAAATTTTCACGTGGCACCCAATTTTGCGCTATTCATTGAGTTTGTTCCAATTTTTTTCAAAAATATTTAGTCGATACTTAATTTTTGGATAAATTCAGATACATGTACTTTTCTCTTATTCTTTACAGTTATTTCCTTCTTCTTTGTGCATAGAGTTTCTTCTTCTTTTTGTTAGCTGCAAAATGAGTTAGTTAAATTTGTTGTTGTTTGATAATTTGACGATTGTGATTTGTTCATTATGATATTTGAAGGTTATGTTTCAAATTTGAGCTCATTTGGAGTAGATTCGCTCATTGAATCGTGTAGTGGATTGTTGAAATTCGAAAAACATGTTTATCTTTCATATTTTAAGATTCGAAATCTGAAGTTGCATTCAATTGATTGAACTACTTAAGATTTAAATTTTTGAAGTTGCATTCGAAAGATAGAAGAACTTCATATTTGATTTCTAAAGTTGCATTGAAGTGAATGAACTACTTCAGATTCGAATTTCTGAGGTTGCATTTAAAATATAGAAGAACTTTAGATTTTATTTCTGAAGTTGCATTGAAGGGATTGAACTACTTCAAATCCGAGCGGGTATACTTTGCACAATTTTATGCAATACGAGTATAACTTTAATGGTGTCCCTAAAAGTGGGTATTAGGCGTGTACATAGGTCGGGTTGGTTCGGATTTTTCAATTATCATACCAAACCACTGGTGTCGGGCTTTTAAATTTATAACCCAAACCAAACCAACAAAGTCAGATTTTTCAATTTCAGTTTTTCTCAGGTTTTTCGGGTTTTCAAATTTTTTTCGGTAAAGTGTTCATAGCATAAAATATGTGTCTTGTGCTCCAAATACTTCTTAAGTCCCAATAAAAAAATACAACAATATAATATATTTTCCAAGAAACTAACACAATATCACGACCCGAACTTTCCACCGTCGGGACCGTGATGGCCCCTAACATTGAACCCGCTAGGCAAGCCAACGTTACTGATTAGTTACCTTATTCCTTTATCATTAACAGTTTATCAGACTTTACAATAAAATTACGGAATTTAAATACGAGAGAACATGATTCAACAGTGTGATGTAATACTAATACGAAATCCAGAACCAAAGTGCTCCTAGAACAAGTGTCACAATCTCACGGACTGTCTATGAATACTACAAATAGGAGTTTAAACAAAATATAAGTATACATATGTCTTAGAATTAAATAAGAACATAATAGAAATGAAATAGGATGGAACGTCAAGGCCTGCGGACGTCTGCAGAACTACCTCGGAATCTCTGTTGGAATGAAAGCAGCAACCCTGATCTAATCTCCGAGTCCAGTACCGGGATCTGCACAAAAGTGCAGAGTGTAGTATCAGTACAACCGACCCCATGTACTAAGTAAGTGTTGAGCCTAACCTCAGCAAAGTAGTGACGAGGCTAGGACACGACAACCAAATAAACTTGTGCAGTTTAATCATGTACGAAACAAACAATAATAATGAGAACAAATAAGCAACTAGATACCCAATAAGGAAGGGGAAAACAAGCTGACGGGAGAGAGTATCCATTAATGGGAATAACGGGATAGAGCAACAAATCAAATATCAACTTAAACTAGAGAAATAGTAACACAAAGAAAACAAGTGCACGACATCACCCTTCGTGCTTTTACTCTCAGCCTCACCAAACAATAAATAGAATGCACAGCATAACCCTTTGTGATTTTACTCTCATCCTCACCATAATTCAATAGAAATGGCACAGCATCACCCTTCGCGCTTTTAAATTCATAATATGACATGGCATCACCCTTCGTGTTTTTACGCTCATCTTCACAATATCATACACGGCATCACTCTTCGTGCTTTAACGCTCATCCTCACCATAAATCAAATAAAACGGCACGAGATCACCCTTCGTGCTTTACCACTCTTCCTCGCCCAAACAAATCAATAACAACAATCTGGCAAGGAAAATCAACAGTACAATAATAATAAAAGCCATAACGTCTCGACAAGGGAGCCAATAGTAGAATCAGTATCATCTCGGCAAGGGGAAACAACTATAACCAATCTCACTTAGTTACTTAACTTCATGTAATAATTCTTAATTAAACCAATACTCAACAATGATCAATACCACCAACATGGATATTATAAAATTGAACTCAAGTAATGTTTGATGAAAAATCACAATATTCGACTCACGGGCATGCTTGACTCCAACCTATAGATACTCGTCACCACACCTATACGTTGCACATTACACTAACACGTAGCAAATAAGACACCATACTTATTTCCTCAAGCTAAGGTTAAACCAAAAACTAACCTCGAATTCCACGACCAAACTCAAGCCTCAATTACCGCTTTCCCTTTAGAATTCGCCTCCGATTCAATTGTATCTAAACATAATTAGCTTAATAATATCAATAAGTGCTAAATAATTCAACCCCCATGCTTAATTATAGGTTTTCTATCATTCTTCAAAAAAAGTCAAAAATTGAACCCGAGCCCGCTTGGTCAAAACACGAGGTTCGGACCAAAACCCAATCCCCCATTCGCCCACGATCCCGAATATGTAATTAGTTTCGGAATCCGACCCCAAATTGAGCTCTAAATTCCCAAATTTGTAAAATCCCTAATTTCTACCCTTAAAGAACAAGATTTAGGCCTAGAAATCTAATGGGTGTTGATGGAAAATGAAGAAAATGAGTTTAAGAACACAAACCTATGATTTGGTGATGAAATCCCTCCTCAAAAATCGCCCAAGGTTGGATTCAATGGAAGAAGATATGAAAATATGGTCTTTTCCCGTTTTTGCTACTGTTTTAAAAGTCTGGATAGAACTTCTACGCGTTCGTGTGAGGTCTGTCGCGTTCGCATAGGGTATTGACCCCCATCTCCCAGTTCCCCACCTAAAGCAGTGCGTTCGCGCTTGACCAACCATGTTCGCATAGAGCAGCCCTTGCCAAGCTATGTGTTCGCGATCAGTTCTATGCGTTCGCATAGAGTAAACCCAGCCCCTTCCCTGTTTGTTCTTCACATTCGCGTGGGAGACCACGCGTTCGCATAGAATAAAAATGCACACACCAGATACAAAAAAACTCACACCAGATTTTCTAAGTCCGAAACACTCCAACGCCTATCCGAAACTCACCCGAGCCCTCGGTGCTCCAAACGAAATATGTACACCACCCTAAAAACATCCTACAGACTTACTCGTGCGATCAAATCGCCAAAATAATATCTTAAACGACGATTTTAGCATTAAAATCAAAGAAAAATCTCAAGAACTTTCAAAGTTTCAAATTTCACAACTACGGTTCCGAATCACGTCATATGACCTCCGTTTCTTACCAAATTTTACAGGGAGCACTCAAATACTATATTAAATATGTACGGGCTCGATACCAACCCTCCGGGAACGTCAAATCCCGGGTCCGGGTCCGTTTACCCAGAATGTTGACCGAAGTCAACTTAAATTTAATTTTTGAAGCAAAATTAGCATTTTTCTCAGTTTTTCATATTAAAGCTTTCCGGATATACGCCCGGACTGCGCATGCAAAATGAGGTGAGATAAAAGGAGGTTTTCAAGGCCTCGAAACACAGTTTTGACTTTTAAAACGGGAGATGACCTTTTGGGTCATCACATTTTCCAGCTCTAAAAGAAATGTTCGTCCTCGAACGGACATAGAAAAAATACATGAATCGGGGAAAAGATGGGGATATCGGCTCCGCATATCAGACTCGGACTCCCAGGTAGCTGCCTCGGCAGGCTGACCTCTCCACTGAACACGAACCGAAAGATAAATCTTCGATCTCAACTGATGAACCTGCCGGTCTAATATGGCTACCGGCTCCTCCTCATATGTCAAATCCTTGTCCAGCTGGACACTTCTAAAGTTTAACACATGGGCCGGATCGCCGTGATACTTCCGAAGCATACACACATGAAACACTGGATGCACAGTTGATAAATTCGGTAGCAATGCAAGTCTGTAAGCCACCTCTCCCACTCTATCAAGGATCCCAAACGGGCCAATGTACCTAACGCTTAGCTTGCCCTTCTTCCAAAATCTCATCACGCCCTTCATGGGCGACACCCGAAGCAACACCCGTTCTCCGACCATGAATGCCACATTACGAACTCGGCGGTCGGCATAACTCTTCTGCCTGGACTGAGCTGTACGAAGTCTATCCTAAATGATCTTAACCTTATCCTAGGCATCCTGCACTAAGTCTGTACCTAACAACCGAGCCTCTCCCGGCTCAAACTACCCAATTAGTGACCAACACCGCCTACCATATAATGCCTCATAGGGAGCCATCTGAATGCTCGATTGATAGCTGTTATTGTCGGCAAAATCAGCTAATGGCAAGAACTGATCCCAAGAACCTCCAAATTCAATGACACAGGTTCGTAGCATATCCTCCAAAATCTGAATAGTACGGTCGGACTTTCCATCCGTCTGAGGATGAAATGTTGTGCTCAACTCAACCCTCGTGCCCAACTCACGCTGAACTGCCCTCCAGAAATGTGAGGTAAACTGCGTACCTTGGTCAGAAATAATAGGCACGGGCACACCACGAAGACGAAAAATTTCCCGAATGTAGATCTCTGACAATCTCTCTGATGAATATGAAACTTCCACAGGAATGAAATGCGCTGACTTGGTTAGCCTATCCACAATAACCCATACCGCATCGAACTTCCTCTGAGTCCGTGGGTGCCCAACAACAAAATTCGGTGATACGCTCCCACTTCCACTCAGGAATATCAATCTGCTGAAGCAATCAATTAGGCCTCTAATGCTCTTACTTTACCTGCTAACAATTCAAGCACATAGCTACATATGCCACAATATCCTTCTCCATCCTCCTCCACCAATAATGCTGCCACAAAATCCTGATACATCTTTGCGGCGCCCGGATGAATGGTCTACCGGGAACTATGGGCCTCCTCTAATATCAACTCATGTAGTCCATGCATATTGGGCACACAAATACGTCCTTGCATCCGTAAAACCCCATCGTCACCAACTGTAACCTGCTTGGCACCACCGTGTCGCACCGTGTCACTAAGGACACACAAATGAGGATCATCATGTTGCCGATCTCGAATACCACCAAATAATGAAGAACGAGCAACTGTATAAGCTAAAACACGACCGGGCTCAGAAACATCTAATCTCATGAACTGATTGGCTAAAGCCTGAACATCCAAAGCAAGCGGTCTCTCCCCCACCGAAATATATGCAAGACTACCCATACTGGCTGACTTCCTACTCAAAGGATCGACCACCACGTTGGCCTTCCCCCGATGATATAAGATGGTGATGTCATAGTCTTTCAACAGCTCCAACCATCTCCTTTTCCTCAAATTCAACTCCTTCTGCTTGAACAAATATTGGAAACTCTTATGATCCGTGAACACCTCACATGACACGCCATACAGATAATGCCTCCAAATCTTCAGCGCGTGGACAATGGTTGCTAATCCAACTCATGAAATGGATAATTCTTCTGGTGGATCTTCAACTGACGTGAAGAATATGCAATAACCTTGCCATCCTGCATCAATATTGCACCAAGTCCAACCCGAGATGCATCACAATACACAGTATATGGCCCTGATCCTGTGGGAAAAACTAACACCGACGCTGTAGTCAAGGTTGTCTTGAGCTTCTGGAAGCTCACCTGACACTCCTCTTACCACCTGCACTGGGCACCCTTCTGAGTCAACCTAGTCATCGGGGCTGCAATAGACAAAAACCCTTCTATAAATCGAGGGTAATAGCCCGCCAAACCCAAGAAACTCTGGATCTCTGTAGCTGATGTGGGTCTAGGACAATCCTTGATCACTGAAATCTTCTTAGGATCCACCTGAATACCCTTCGCTGATACAACATGACCCAGGAATGCAACTGTACTCAACCAAAACACACATTTCGAGAACTTAACATATAACTGACTGTCCTTCAGAGTCTGGAGAACGACTCGAAGGTGCTGGTCATGCTCCTCCCTGTTGCAGGAATTAATCAGAATATCATCAATGAAGATAATCACGAAGGAATCCAAATAAGGCATGAACACTCGGTTCATCAAGTCCATAAAAGCTGTTGGGGCATTTGTCAACCCAAATGACATCACTAGGAACTTATAATGCCCGTACCGAGTATGAAAAGCTGTCTTAGGGACATCAGATGCCCTAATCCTCAACTAATGGTAGTCAGATCTCAAATCAATCTTCGAAAATACCTTGCCACCCTGAAGCTGATCGAATGAATCACCAATCCTCGGCAACATATACTTATTCTTGATGGTAACCTTGTTCAACTGCCGATAATCTATGCACATCCTCATCGACCCATCCTTCTTCTTAAGAAACAACACCGGTGCACCCCAAGACGAGACACTAGGCCTAATAAATCCTTTATCAAGCAAGTCCTCCAACTGTTCTTTCAACTCCTTCAACTCTGGCGGGGCCATACGATATGGCGGGATAGAAATGGGCTGAGTGCCCGGAGCCAAATCAATGCAAAAGTCAATATCCCTGTCGGGTGGCATACCCGGCAGGTCTGCAGGAAGCACCTCTGGAAACTCACAGAGAATGGGCACAAACTCCATAGAAGGAACCTCGGCATTAGAATCACAAACGTAGCCCAAATAGGCCAAACACCCCTTTTCGACCATACGTCGAGCCTTCATATATGATATAACCCTTCTGGAAGAATGACCAGGAGTCCCTCTCCACTCCAGTCGAGGAAACCCCGACGATGCTAAGGTCACGATCTTGGCATGATAGTCCAGTATGGCATGATAAGGCGACAACCAATCCATCCCCAAAATAACATCAAAATTTACCATGTCAGGGAGTAGAAAATCTACACTAGTCTCAAGACCACCAATAACCACTACACATGAACGATAGACACGATCTACCACAATAGAATCACCCACCAGTGTAGACACATATATAGTCGTACTCAAAGAATCACGAGGCATAACCAAATAAGGAGCAAAATAAGATGACACATAGGAATATGTGGACCTTGGATAAAATAAAACTGAAGCATCCCTGCTGCAAACTGAAACCATACTTGTGATAACCGCATCGGAGGCCTCAACCTCAAGTCTGGCTGGAATAGAATAACATCAGGGCTGGGCCCCACCAATCTGAACGACATCCCTAGGACGGCGTCGTACTGGCTGACCTCTATATCTAGTAGCGTGGCCTCCACCTCTAACTGCCTGACCTCCACCTCTAACACCTCGAGCCCCACCTCTGGCTGGCTGAGCGGGTGTTGGAACACCTGGTGCAGGATCCATGGCACGAGAACCCTGGTGCTGAGAACTGCTCGAGGCTCGAGGGCAAAATCTAGCAATGTGCCCCGGACCACCACAAGTATAACAAGATCTCGGTTGCTGAGACTGCTGGCCCTAAAACTAACCTTGACGACCTGAGTAACCACCCTAAAAACTCTGGAGCGGTGGTGCACTCATAGGAGCTAGTGGTGAACTGTACGACAACTTATCAGAATACTATATATGGGAACCACGGCCACCTGGAGCACTGCGAGAAACCTGAAGTGCTGACTGAAACGGCCTAGGATGATGGCCCCTACCAAAAGAATCCTTGCCTCCAGATGAGACACCACTGAACCTGCCAAAATGACGGGGCCTCTTGTCAGACCCCTGACAACTCCCCTATGATAGAACCATCTCGACTCGTCTAGCCCTATTGGTTGTATCCTGAAAGGAAATATCACTACTTACCTCTCTAGCCATCTACAATCTGATCGGCTGAGCTAGTCTTTCAATAAACCTCCTCACCCTCTCTCGGTCGGTGGGAAGTATCATAATAGCATGACAGGCCAAGGTAATGAATCTTGTCTCATACTGAGTGACGGTCATAGAACCCTGCTGGAAATGCTCAAACTGCCTCCTATAATCCTCTCTCTGAGTGATAGGGAGAAACTTCTCCAGAAACAAAACGGAGAACTGGGCCCAAGTCAAAGCCGGTGATCCATCTGGTCTAGCCAAAAAATAGTCTCTCCACCAGGTCTTGTAGGACCTGACAGACGAAAAGTAGCAAAGTCGACCCCATTGGTCTCCACTATCCCCATTTTCCATACAACCTCGTGGCAGCTATCCAAATAGTCCTGGGGATCCTCTGAAGATGCACCACTATAAGTAGTAGTAAAAAGCTTGGTGAACCTGTCCAACCTTCACAAAGCATCAGTAGACATAGCTGCTCCATCACCGATCTGAGCCACAACACCCGGCTGAACTCCCCCAGCTGTCTGAGTTGCTAAGGTCTAAAACTGAGAAGCCATCTACTCCGGATTACGAGTAGCGGAAGTCTGGGCTCCTCTCCCAGCCTGAGAGACGGCTGGTGCTGCAGGAAGCAAACATGCCTGAATGACACTCTCCATGAGGTCCACTAGACGGACCAGAGCATCCTGAACTACCAGGGTGGCAATAAACCCCTCGAGAACCTGAGCTGGTCCAACCGGGACTGTCTGGGTAGGTACCTCATCAACAAACTCTACCTGAGGCTCCGTCACTAGGGTTGTTGCTCTGGGCTGAGCTCTCCCCCTGCCTCGACCTCTAGCACGGCCTCGACCTCGTCCTCTGCCCCTTGCCAGGGCTACCACTGGGGGCTCGGGATGCTGATCAGTGCATGAAGAAGCACGTGTTCTCGGCATCTGCGAGAGAATAGAGTAGAAATTCAGTTAGCATTGAGAATTCAAATCGCACGACAAAGAAGAATATATGTGAATTCATTCCTAACTCTGTAGCCTCTGGGGAATAAGCACAGACGTCTCCGTACCGATCCCTCAGACTCTACTGAGCTTGTCCATGAATTGTGAGACCTATGCAACCTAGTGCTCCGACCCGAATTTCCCACCATCTGGACCGTGATGGGGCCTAACATTGAACCCGCTAGGCAAGCCAACATTACAGATTAATTACCTTATTCCTTTATCTTTAACAGTTTATCAGACTTTACAATAAAATCACGGAATTTAAAATACGAGATAACACGATTCAATAGTGTGATGTAATACTAATACGAAATCCAGAACCAAAGTACTCCTAGAACAAGTGTCACAATCTCGCGGTTTGTCTATGAATACTACAAATAGGAGTCTGAACAAAATATAAGTATACATCTATCTCAGAGGTAAATAAGAACATAATAGAAATGAAATAGGAGGAGACGCCAAGGCCTACAGACGTCTGCAGAACTATCTCATAATCTCCGCTAGACTGAAGGCAGCAACCCTGATCTAAGGTCCGAAGGGTCTAGTACCGGGATCTGCACAAAAGTGCAGAGTGTAGTATCAATACAACCGACCCCATGTACTGAGTAAGTGTGGAGCCTAACCTCGGCGAAGTAGTCACGAGGATCGGACACGAAAACTAAATAAACATGTGCAGTTTAATCATGTACGAAACAAACAATAATAATGACAAGAAATAAGAAACTAGAAACCAAATAAGGAAAGGGAAAACATGCTAAGGGAGAGATTATCCATTAATGGGAATAACGGGGTAGAGCAACAAATCAAATATCAACTTAAACTACAGAAATAGTAACACCAAGAAAACAAGTGCACGACATCACCCTTCGTGCTTTTACTCTAATTGTCACCAAACAATAAATAGAATGCACGGTATCACCCTTCGTGCTTTTACTCCCAGCCTCACCATAATTCAATAGAAATGGCACAACATCACCCTTCGTTCTTTTAAATTCATAATATGGCACGGCATCACCCTTCGTGCTTTTACGCTCATCCTCACAATATCATACACGGCATCACCCTTCGTGCTTTAGCGCTCATCCTCACCATAAATCAAATAAAACGGCATGGTACGACATCACCCTTCGTGCTTTAACACTCTTCCTCACCCAAAAAAATCAATAACAACAATCCGGCGAGGAAAATCAACAGTACAATAATAATAAAAGCCATAACGTCCCAGCAAGGGAGCCAATAGTAGAATCAATATCATCCCGGCAAGGGAAACAACTATAACCAATCTCACTTAGTTACTTAACTTCACGTAATAATTCTTAACTTAAACCAATACTCAACAATGATCAATACCAAAGAAATACCACCAACATGGATAATTATCAAATTAAACTCAAGTAATATCTGATGAAAAATCACATAAATTACAATATTCGACTCACGGGCATACTTGACTCCAATGTATAGATACTTGTCACCACACCTATATGTTGCACATTACACTAACACGTAGCAAATTATACACCATACCTATTCCCTCAAGCTAAGGTTAAGCTAAACACTTACCTCGAATTTCACGACCAAACTCAAGCCTCAATTACCGATTCCCCTTTAGAATTCGCCTCCAATTCAATTGTATCTAAACATAAGTAGCTTAATAATATTAATAAGTGCTAAATAATTCAACCCCCATGCTTAATTATAGGTTTTCTATCATTCTTCCCAAAAAGTCAAAATCGACCCTGCGCCCGCTTGGTCAAAACACGAGGTTCGGACCAAAATCCGATCCCCCATTCACCCACGATCCCGAATATGTAATTAGTTTCGGAATTTGACCCCAAATCGAGGTCTAAATTCCAAAATTTTAAAATCCCTAATTCTCTTAAAATCCCTAATTTCTACTCTTAAAGAACAAGATTTAGGCCTAGAAATCTAATGGGTGTTGATGGAAAATGAAGAAAATGAGTTTAAGAACACAAACCTATGATTTGGTGATGAAATCCCTCTTCAAAAATCGCCAAAGGTCGGATTCTATGGAAGAAGATATCAAAATATGGTCTTTTCCCATTTTTGCTACTGTTTTAAAAGTCTGGACAGACCTTCTATGCGTTCGTGTGAGGTCTGTCGCATTTGCATAGGGTATTGACCCCCATCCCCCAATTCCCCACCTAAAGCAGTGCGTTCGCACTTGACCAACCACGTTCGCATAGAGAAACCCTTGCCAAGCTATGCGTTCGCGATCAGTTCTATGCGTTCGCATAGAGTAAACCCAGCCCCTTCCCCGTTTGTTCTTCGCATTCGCATGGGTGACCACACATTCACATAGAATAAAAACGCACACACCAGATACAACAAACTCACACCAGATTTGCTAAGTCCGAAACACCCCGACGCCTATCCAAAACTCACCCGAGTCCTTGGGGCTCCAAACAAAACATGCACACCACCCTTAAAATATCTTACGGACTTACTCGTGCGATCAAATTGCAAAAATAACATATTAAACGAAGAATTTTGCACTAAAATCAAAGAAAAATCTCAAAAACTTTCAATGTTTCAAATTTCAAAACTACGGTTCCAAATCACGTCATATGACCTCCGTTTCTTAACAAATTTTACAGGCAGCACTCAAATACTATATTAAACATGTACCGGCTCCGGAACTAAAATACGGGCCTGGTACCATCAATTTCAAATATAGCAAAATTTCTAAAAACTCTTATAATTTCAGTAAAAGAATTTCTTTTCAAAAATTCATTTCTCGGGCTTGGGATCTCAGAATTCAATCGGACCCTCCGGGACCGTCAAATCACGGGTCTGGGTCCGTTTACCCAAATGCTGACCGCAGTCAACTTAAATTCAATTTTAAAGGCAAAATTAGCCTTTTTCTAAGTTTTTCATATAAAAGCTTTCCGGATATACGCCCGGATTGCACACGCAAAACGAGATGAGATTAAAGGAGGTTTTCGAGGCCTCGGAACACAGTTTTGACTTCTAAAATAGGAGTGACCTTTTGGGTCATCACACACAATAATATGAGATAAGTCATAGCATTATATAAAAATATTCAATAACAAAGATAAAATAATATAATTACATAACACAAATATTGCTAAGTAATAAGCCATAATGAAAATTAATATAATCTAAAAATACTTTATAGGTCATGCTAAAATAAATATAGGTAATAAGTACTAATTTTAGTTACATAACGAAGTACTAAAGAAAAAGATAAACTAAGTTATGCATTTTCATTATAAACCAATGTAAAACTAAAATTATTATCCAGCACTATCATCATTCCTAGTATTGAATTGAATTTCTTTTGATAGCATTAATATTGATTTGAACTTTGTTTGGGTTACTATATTTATGGGCTTTAAAATTTATTTACCATTCAAGAATGTTAATTCAAAACTTGAAATGATACGTTAAAAGATAAAACTTTGAAAAAGTTTAAAAAATATTTAAAATTATATTACAAAAAATATTTATATGTATAAAATATTTTCAAAAATTATATAAATGTACTATTGGGTTGGTTTGGTTTCGGTTTGACTTTTTTTAGTTAAACCCAAACCAAACCAATTATGGTCGGGTTTTATTTTTCAATACCAAACCAAATCAAATAAAACCACATCGGGATTTTTTTTCCTCGGATTATCGATTTGGTACGATTTATCGATTTTCTTTGTACACCCCTAGTGGGTAAATATGAAAATTCCCCTTCAATTTGACAAATTACAACATAAAGTAATAATCTAAATCCATTTTGAGAATCTCTAGAAGTTCAAGTCAAGGTCAAACTGAACTTCAATTCCTCATCTTCACCATGTTTTGAATAACAATTATTTCAGGAATTGGCTTCTCCAGTTGCTTAATAAATAGTCTTGTCCGGTAAATCGGATTAATACCCCTGCACATAGCAAGAACACAATTCCAAATATTTAATTAAATTATATAAATTAATTTATGCACATTTTGGATAAATGGCCAATAAACTTATACTCTTATAATAAAATTTACCCCTCTAAAATAGTAATGGATTATTAGTGTCACGACCCGAAATCCCACCTTTAGGCCGTGATGGCGTCTAACGTTGCACCCGCTAGGCAAGCCAACATGTTAACTGAATTGATTTATTAACAAGCGAAAATAACAAACAATGTCTAGATAATTGAGATAAAGTGCGGAAGTATTAACAAAAATCTAAATAACAATAGCTAATAACAAAGAAATTCCTTTAAGTAAAAAATCCAGAAATGGAGTCACAACCTCACGAACTAGTCTAAGATTTAGCTGAAAACAACAATTTGAAATAAAATGATATATCTGTCTGGAAACACATAGATGACAGAATGAAAGATAGACAGTGACGCCGAGATCCACGAACGCCTGCGGAACTACCTCGGTGTCGTCTGAAATGGACTAAAGGACACTCCCCCTAACGATGTCCACTGGGTCCGACTGCGTAATCTGCACAACATAGAGAAGTGCAGGTGTATCATCAGTATAACCGACCCCATGTACTGAGTAAGTGCCGAGCCTAACCTCGGCGAAGTAGTGACGAGGCTAGGACACAATGACAAATTGTACCTGTGCAGTTCAATAGTATAGCAGAAAATAAACAAGAATACAGTTACGGGGAAGAACATGCTGGGGATAAGAGGGGCAACACTTGCTTAAAACAATACAAACAAGTTCTGACAGGAATGTAGAAGTAAACAGGAAATAACAACCCGAAACAAGAAAGATAGACAGGAGAAGGCATGTCATGGCCCCTCGTGCATAACCTCAAAATCACACGGCACGGAATGTCCCCTCGTGCATAAATAATAATGACTCGGCACGAAATGTTCCCTCGTGCATAAATAATAATCACTCGGCACGGAATGTTCCCTCGTGCATAACTAATAATCACTCTGCATAGAATGTTCCCTCGTGCATAAATAATAATGACTCGGCACAGAATGTTCCCTCGTGCATAAATAATAATCACTTGGCACGAAATGTCCCCTCGTGCATAATGAATATAAAAACAACAATTGATATGAAAGTTTAACAATACAACATTTCAAATGAACAGAAATAATCAACAAAATTCTATTGTCCCGGCAAGGGACTCAACTATAACCAATCTCACTCAGAAGTATAATATCAACAGTAAAACCCTCAACCGAACACATAATCAATAACTTTCTACGTCATGAAGTAACCTCAAGGTACCACTTCCAAGGTTCCCAATAATTCACAACACGGAGAATATGAAAGAACATTAAATAACTCATCAAAATTCGACTCACGTGCATGCTTGACCACAACATATAGGTACCCGTCACCTCACCTATACGCTGGACATGAATTACACATAGAAAATAAGACTCTATACCTATTCCCTCAAGCTAAGGTTAGGCCAAACACTTACCTCGGCTCCAAGAATGCAAGTAAAGCCTCAATCACGGCCTTTCCTCTTGAATCCGACTCTGAAACGATAATATCTAGACATAATTGACATAATAACATCAATAATTATTCAATAACTCAATCTCAAAGCCTAATTATACATTTCCCATAAATTCTTCTAAAAATATCAAAATTCGACCCCGGGCCCGCTTGGTCCAAACTCGAGGTTTGGACCAAAACCCGTTAACCCATTCCCCCACGAACCCAGATATACAATTTGTTTTGAAGTCCGACCCTAAAATGAGGTTGGATTCCCAAAATTTCCAAAAGCCCTAACTCTACCCAAAACCCCCAATTTCTACCTTTGATTTCATGTTCTTAAACCTAGAATCTAGTGACTGATGAAGGAAAATGGAAGAAATTAGAGTTAAGAACACTTAACTATGAAGCTATAGTGGAATGGTCTCCTAAGAATCGCCCAAGAAGAGTGGAGAAGAAGAAAATGGTGAAAGAATGTGAAAATCCCGTAATGGTATTCTGTTTTAAGGCTTTAAACTGACTGGACGAAATAAGCCTATGTGATCGCGAAGATAGGGCTGCGATCACATAGAGGCCTGAGTCACGTGCATTGCGATCGCGGAAAGGGAGTTGCGATCACATAGGGTCCCTGGGCTTGGTTGTGCGATCGCGGACGGATTGGTGCGACCGCAGAAGGGAAATACCTAGCCCTTTCCCCAACTCTCTTATACTCTATGCGATCGCGGAAGTACCTATGCGATCGCATAGAGTCACAGAAACCCCCCCTCACACTACACTATGCGATCGCGGGGCAACCTAGTCGATCGCATAGTGTAAAAATCTTAGACACCAGCAACAACATTTGAACACCAGATTTTTCAACCTTTAAGCACCGCGACACCTACCCGAAACTCACCCAAGCCCTCGGGGCTCAAAACCAAATATACACACGACTTCAATCATCCTACAAACTTATTCGAGTAATTAATCCACCCAAAATAACATCAAAAACAATGAATTAACTCCAAAATCTATAGAATTTTCTCAAACTTCATAAACTTCTAAATTCTCCAATTTTGATCCGAAACACGTCGAATCAAGTCCGTTTCTTACCAAATTTTATAGATAACTCGCACAACACATATTGAACCTATCCCGGGCTCCGGAACCATAATACGGGCTCGGTAACACAGATTTCACATCAAAGCTCATTTTCAAAAGTCTTTATTATTTTCAGAAAATAATTTTCTTTAAAAATTTATTTCTCGGACTTGGGACCTCGGAATTCGATTCCGGGCATACGCCCAGGTCCCATATTTTTCTACGGACCCTCCGGGACCGTCAAATCACGGCTCCGCGTCCATTTACCAAAAATGTTGACCCAAGTCAACTTTATTCAATTAATTATCAAAAATTCAACTATTTAACACATTTCCACATAAAGGCTTCCCGTCTACGCGCCCGGACTGCGCACGCGCATCGAGCTGAAATTAACGGAGGCTTTCGGGGCCTCGAAACACAATTTTTGCTAAATTTACATAAGATGACCTTTCAGGTCATCAAAATTAGATGAATGTAGACCAACGAATTTGACCAAAGCCATACCTTTTTTGTGGTTTCCTTGTCCTTTGAGGTACATTCTGTGGAGGCAACCCATGAAATGCAGGACAAGGGTTTATGCAAAAAAGTTGTGTTTTATTTATGAAAGAAACAGTGAGGTGAAGGGAATTGATCACATTTTGATAAGCCTCATATCTAGGAATTAGAGATCTGTCATCACTCGACACAGTCATCATTTTACATTTATCGTATATAAAATGACGCATAAGGCCTGTAGCATCTGAGCAGATTTGGTCACAAAATTGACAAACCGTAAAACTTACCTCATTTTGATTTTGGGGTTCATTTCCAAATTGAGGCATATTTATGCATTCATTGTCAAGAAAATGAAGCATAAGGGTTGTAGCATTTGGGTAAATTTGGTCACAAAATCGACAAGCTATTAGAGTTACCTCATTTCCAAATGAAGACATACTTTCACTTTGAACGTTTGAAATAATTCACTTCTTTTAATTTTTTCTTGAGACGAAAATTAAAAATAAATATTATTAAAGGATATATCAGAGAATAAAATTGAAAAAGTAAGAGATCAATAGAATATTATGAGGTTGAATAACTATGCGTTACCGAGAATGAAGCATAAAAATGTTGATAATACGAACACTGAGATCGATAGAGATGTCTCGAGAAAGAAAAGACTGATTATAATTTTGGCGTGAATAAAAAGAACGCGGAGGACACGTATGTATAGGAGAATTAGAAAGATGCATGGGATTCGCAATTAATAATATGTTCAAACTGCATCTCCAGAAAAGAAAAAAGGAAGAAAAAGGAAAATCTTCGTTGAAGTGGTTTTAAAATCATTACTAAAAAGTAGTTTTTGTAAGTTATTTCTTTATAAATTTTCTTGAAAAAGAAGTTTAATATTTTTCTTCTGCGAGTTTATAGAACTTGAATCTATAATTTTTATATCGCTTATAGAAAAAAGTTAAATTATTTAAATTAATATACTGTAAGCCGTCATATTGGGTAGAGGTGCACATGGACCGATTTAGTTCGGTTTTTATCAAAATCAAACCAAATCAAGTATATCGGTTTGGATTGATTTTCTTTTGTTGGGTTTTTCAGATTTTTTTGGTTTTTCGTTACATGAATACTATTGCAATTAGTTTATTAATGTTATAGATTAAGTTTTGATTAGTGAATATATATTTAGTAATTTAAAAACCTGACAAATACATGATCTATTAACACATTCTTATGAGGAAATTTTTTTTAATAACATATGATAGTTATCTTTTTGTCATCTAAAAATAATTTTTCGTTAATGTACGCTTTGAAGGTTAACCAAATTTAATAATTAAACATAAAAATTAATATGATACCTAAATAATGACATCTTCTATTTAATTTTAAATTATCAAAATAATATTTCAAATTTGACAAGATATAAAAATGTAATAGATCTTGACATATGAATATGAAACGACTAAGAGATTGAAGCATTTCAATAAACACTTGATAAGGAAGTAAGTATATAATCCAAATTTTAAAGTAAATAAAATAGATGCATTTCATAGTTTTATTAAATATTACATCCCATGAGAGGATCCCAAATATTTTTAGATATTTTTTAAAGAAAATTTCTTTATAAAGCCTTAAAAGTATATATAAAAGTTATAAATTTATATATTGGTTTGATTTGAATTTTTTTTATTCAATACCAAACTAAATCAAACCTAACATAATTAAGATTTTAGTCGGTTTAGTTTGACCTTTCGGTTTGGTACAATTTCGCGTTTCAGTTTGAACACCCCTAATATTGGGGTTGATTGCATGTTGAAAACAACATATACGCTTGCTTTTACAGCTTATTTGGATGGTTGTTACCTATTGTATTGTTACTTTAAATATGATATTTGTTTTGATTGTTGCTTAAATTTTACTGTATCGTATCATTAAATCTGTTGTTACGTAACGACAAAATGTGCCACTTTATGTAACGACCGATTTGGTGTGGCCGCGTCGTTATCTTGTCTGTTCTCTCATCTCACCCTTTATTATTATTAAATAATTTATTTTATTATATCCCTATCTTTTTATATAATAATTTTACCCTGTATCATGATTTTTCTTTAAAATATTGCAAGTTTATTCTTCATATTGCTGGTGCGTAATATCATGAAACAATGGAAAATGATACAATCTATCCAAACATTATATTCATCAAACGATATAATACAATAGAATACAATACAATATGAAATAGTATGTAACCACCATCCAAACAAGTTGTTAGCTTTTAGTTATACTAATAGTTATCTAATGATAGAAATGTATTAGAATGCCTATTAGTTGCTGTTGCATTAATAGTTCCTACTTCTTAATTGTGGAACTTTCAATTTAATTGTGTTTTCCTCAAGGATAGGTTAAAAGTAAATTATATTTGTCAGAAATCTGACTAGCTTCTCTACAGTTAAGTGCTTTGCTCAACTTATTTCACAAATAGTAAATGCATAAATATCCCATCTGTAATGTTACGATCGGTCGTTTTGTGTTCTAGGACCCCGTGCCCCTAAATGATACTTCCCGTAGTTTCTTTTTCTGATTTATGACTTGCCAGGACGGGTGGTTCGAGGTTTGGAGGAGTTTGGGATGGTGTAGGAACACTTAGTTCCTTAAGGTTGGCCTTAAAGGCCGAGTTTGACTTCGATCAACATTTTTAGGAAACGACCAAAAAATCGAGATTTGAAGGTTCCGGTGGGTTCGTATGATGATTTCGCACTTGGGCGTATGTTCGGAACATGTTTTGGGTGACCCGGGAGCGTTTCGGCGCCACATAGTGAAATATGATTCCTTAAGTTCAAAAAATTGAGGTTGAGAATGTGATTTTGTGTTATCGAGGTCCGAATGGAATTTCGAGATCGGAAACAGTTCCGTTATGTCATTTATGACTTGCTCGCAAAATTTGGTGTCATTCTGAGTAGTATAGGTAGGTTCGGCGTGTTGAAGGCAAATTGAAGAACTTAAAGTTCTTAAGTTGGATCCAATAGGTTTTGGGGTATGATTTTTAGATTTAGCGTTGTTTCGGACGTTCCGAAGGCTCGAGCGAGACCATATTATAATTTAGGACTTGTTGGTATATTTGGACGGGGCCTCGGGTGGGACCAGATGCCATTCAGACATCGCGCGAGGCAAAACCCAGCATTAGAAGAAATGCGGGTGCACCAAATCTGGTGCGACTGCACCTGCGAAGGACCAGCCGCAGGTGCGAAGACCGCAAGTGCGGTCAACGCCTCGCAGGTGCGGCCTGAGAGGGGGCTGCCCAGTTCTGCAGGTGTGGGCCATTCCCTGCAGAAGCGGAGCGACAGGTGCGGACTCCCTTCCGCATGTGCGACCACTGGCCCAATCCCATTTTCCGCAGGTGCGAGATTTTTCTCGAAGATACGAGACCGCAGGTGCGAAAAACCTGAAGGCAGTGAGGTTGTTTAAAATATGGGACTTAGTCATTTTTTAACCATTTCTTTTGACCTTGGACGATTTGGAGAGCTTGCAAAGGAGAGATTCAACCTAGCAATGGTAAGGTAAGTAAATCCTACCATAAGGTGAGTTTAATACTTGAATTTTTGGGTAGATTAACACATTAAATTAGAAGAAATCATGGGTTTAGAGTAAAACCAAGAAAATAAAAGTGAGAATTTACCAAGGAATTTGTTATGGAATCATGCAAAAACTAAATAATAGTGATCCTTAGGTTATGGGTGATTGTTTTCCTTGAAAATATCCGGAATTCGAGCATGTGGGTCCGGGGTGTATTTTAGGATTTTGCAAACTAGGTTAGAATAAACATTTAAATAGGGGAAGTGTGGACGTTGAGCTTAGATTGATTTATTTATGTGATGTTTGGCTAGGTTCGAGTCCTTGGGCGACGAATTTGGAGTTTCGGGCACGTTCTTGACCCAGAAAGTAGGCTTGACACGAGGTAAGTCTCCTTTCTAACCTTGTAAGAGGGAGTAATCCTCGTAGGTGAATATAAGAATTATATGCTATTGTTTGTGGGGGGGGGGGGGGGGACCTGGGTGGGGGAGTTTGTAAAGATTCGCCGGGGCGTCTTCATTTGTATG
>ML373792.1:2200-25258 GCA_005239525.1 Nicotiana knightiana | reverse complement strand
TTGCTCTTCAATGGAATTTTCTTCTTGTCTACTGTTAATCCACAAAAATCCCATTTTAATTGTATTTTAGGAGTCTATTTATAGGTTTAGGGCGAATCTTAACCGTGTAGGAGACTTCTATTTCAACCGGGAAACATTTAACTCGTCAAACTCGAAATTGGGCAAAACTGGGGACCCCTGGCGTTTGGGCTCTAACGCCCCCCTAACGCCGGGGGGGCCAGGCCTTATGGGGTAAACGCCCCCCTAACGCCAGGGGGGGCAGGCTTTATGGGGCAAACGCCCGGCTATCGCCCGGGCGTCTCCTTTTGCGTATTTTTGACGTATTTGCATCCCTTTAGCTCCGTTTCCATTTCCAATTCACCTACACATGAAATAAACTCCATTAAGCACATAACAAGTGTAATTTTATCATTAATGCGCATAAAATGTAAGGTATATCACATGTTAAACTATGCAATTTAATCTCGCATCAGTAGGCAATTATCCTACCGTCATGCATCAATACCGCTCCCAAGCCAACTCTAGACGCATCACAATAAACCGTGTAAGAACCCGAACCAACAGGCAAAACTAGTACTGGAGTTGTAGTCAATGCTGAATTGAGCTTCTAAAAGCTCTCCTCACGCTCATCAGACCATCTGAATAGAGCACCCTTCTGGGTCAATCTGGTCAAAGGTGAAGCTATCGAAGAGAATCCCTCCACAAAGCGACGGTAATATCCCGCCAAACCAAGGAAACTCCTAATCTATATAGCTGAGGACGGTCTGGTCCAACTCTGCACCGCCTCTATCTTCTTTGGATCAACCTGAATCCTCTCACTAGACACCAAGTGCCCCAAGAAATCTACCGATCCCAGCCAAAACTCACACTTGGATAATTTCGCATAAAGTTTCTCCTCCCTCAATCTCTGCAACACAACTCTCAAATGCTGAGCATGCTCTTCCTGGCTACGAGAATAAACCTGGATGTCATCAATGAACACAATGACGAAGGAATCAAGATAAGGCTGAAACACGTTGTTCATCAATTGCATGAACGCAGCTGGGGAATTGGTCAGCCCAAACGACATAACCAAGAACTCATAATGACCATACCTGGTCCTAAAGGCAGTCTTCGGAATATCAGAATCCCGAATCCTCAACTGATGGTACCCATATCTTAAATCAATCTTGGAGAACACTCTGGCTCCCTGAAGCTGGTCAAACAAATCATCAATATAGGTCAAGGGATACCGGTTCTTCACCGTAACCCTATTCAACTGTCGATAGTCAATACACATACGCATGGACCCATTTTTCTTCTTAACGAACAACACCGGTGCACCCCAAGGTGACACACTAGGCCGAATGAACCCCTTATCCAGGAGCTCCTGAAGCTGCTCCTTCAATTCCTTTAGCTCTACTGGTGCCATACAATATGGTGGAATAGAAATAGGTTGAGTGCCTGGCACCAGATCGATACCAAAATCAATATCCCTGTCAGGTGGCATGCCTGGCAGGTCTGCAGGAAACACATCCGAAAAATCACGGACCACAGGAACTGAATGAATAGAGGGATTCTCACTACCGACATCCCTCACAAAGGCCAAATAAGATAAATAACCCTTTTCGACCATGCGCCGAGCCTTCAGGTAAGAAATCACCCTGCTAGGCATATACTCGGAAGATCCTCTCCACTCAACCCTCGGACACCCCGGCATAGCTAAGGTCACGGTCTTAGCATGACAATCAAGAACAACATGGCACGGAGATAACCAATCCATTCCCAATATCACGTCAAAATCAACCATGCTGAGTAACAGTAGGTCCACTCGGGTCTCCAAACCCCCAATAGATATCATGCATTACCGATACATGCGGTCCACAACAATAGTATCGCCCATCGGAGTTGATACATGAACAGAGGTGACTAGGGACTCAAGGGGCACATCCAGAAAATTGGAAAAATATGAAGAAACATAGGAATATGTGGAACCAGGGTCAAATAAAGCCAAGGAATCACGGCAACAGACTGAAACAATACCTGCAATCACAGCATCTGAGGCTATAGTATCCGACCTGGCTAGAAATGCATACATACGAGCCTGACCTCCCCCTGCTCGACCTCCCCATCTAGAGCGGCCTCTGGCTGACTGACCACCAACCCTGGCTGTCTGGGCGGGTGGTGAAGTTACTGGAGCTAAAGTCGAGGGCTGGCCCCTCTGCTGAGAAGAGCCACCGGAACGGCGGGGACACTGCCTCCACCCGTGTCCGAACTCTCCACACTCAAAACAACTACCTGGAGCTGGAGGCGGGGACTGATAGAAACCCCTAGCACCTGCACAGCCACTAGAAGACTCCTGAATAGAGGAACCCTGAACTGAAGGTGCTCGAGCTGCACTCTGAGCTGGGAGGGCACCAAATGAAGTACGGTCTAACTGAGAACCACGGGGACCCTGCCCCGGAGATGCACCACTATAAGCTGGGCGGCCTGACTGAGGAGGCTTGAATTAACGGCCCCTACCTTGATGAAACTGTCCCTTGAAGAGAGCACCACTGGAACTATCCGAACCACGAGGCCTCTTGGCCTCCCTCTCCTCCCGCTCCTGGCGGCGAACAGACTCAATGTCTCGAGCTATGTCAACAACCTGCTTGAATGAAGCACCCTATACTCTCTCCCGATTCATAAACAACCGAAGCTGATAAGAAATACCATCTACGATCCTCTTCACCCTCTCCCTATCAGTAGGGATAATCTCAGAAGCATGCCTAGCCAACTCGGAAAATCTCATCTCGTACTGAGTGACTGATAAATCTCCCTGGCGCAGCTTCTCAAACTACCTACGTTGCTCCTCTCTGTGGGACTGAGGAACATACTTCTCCAAAAAGATCGTGGAGAACTTCTGCCAGGTAAGAGGTGCTGAACCAATCGGTCTACGCCTCTCAAAAGACTACCACGAGGTAAAGGAAGCACCCGCAAACTGAAAGGTAACAAACGAGACCCCACTAGTCTCCAGAATACCTGCGGTGCGCACTATCCTCTGGCACCTATCTAGAAATCCCTGGGCATCCTCGCCCTCTGTACCGCTGAAATTCAGAGGCTGAAGTCTGCTGAATCTCTCCAACCTGCGTTGCTCATCCTCAGGCATAACAGGGACCACATAATCCTGAACCGGAGCAGCTGGCTGAGCTGTGGCTGCTCCCGATGCCTGAATACCCTGTGCAGCCTGCTCAGGTGCCCGGGCAACTGGAGTCTGATTGCCTCCCCCGGCCTGAGCTGTGGTGGCAGAAGAAAACATGGCAACGGCCTGAACCAAACCGGTGCCTACTGACAATATCTGAGACAGGGCCTCCTAAAGACCCGGAATAACCATAGGCACTGCTGGTGCCTGAGCCTGTCCCGCTGGGACACCATCGGCGGGAACCTGATCATGATCGATAGGGGGATCCTGAGGTACTGCCCCGGCTACTGCGTGGCCTGTCCCCCTACCTCTACCACGGCCTCGACCTCTCGCTGGTCTAGCCGGTGACTGGTCACCCTGATCGGTATGGCGTGTCCTCACCATCTGTGAGAGAATGAAACAACGTAAGTTCAGATTTCAATAATCAATAGATCAGCACGAAAAAGTTCAAGAAAGATAGAATGTTTCCTAAAAGTTCGGCAGCCTCTTGAAGATAAGTACAGACGTCTCCATACCGATCCGTAAGACTCTACTAAACCTGATCATGACCGTTGAGTCCTATGTAACCTAGGGCTCTGATACCAAGTTGTCACGACCCCAAATCCTAACCGGCCGTGATGGCGCCTATCGTGGAACTAGGCTAGTCGACTACCACGTGTTCAATATTTCTTTTGAAAATTCCATTTAAGTTTCAAGCAATTCATAACCCGGAGCCAACATGTCATGAGCATCTAGTGAAATAAGCCAAAATAAAGTATTAAGATAAAAAAACTCCGAATCAAAGATAAATACAACAGGAAGGGAAAGTAGAGATGCTGCGAACGCTGAACAGCTACCTCCATATCCCCACATCCGGCTTCGCTGCAATATATATATGAAAGCTAAGGCTCGATATCTGCTCCTGAATCTGCACACAGAAGTGCAGGGAGTAATGTGAGTACGCCAACTCAGTAGTAATGGAAATAAATCAAGTCTAAGTAGCAAGGAATCACATAAAAATCAATGTCATCAAGTCACAATATACACAGCCTTACTTTCCAATAGTATACATTGATATACGAAATCATCATGCCTTAGAAATCAACTTCATAAAAGTCCTTAAAACAATGCACATTTTTAACAACTTTAAGACAAAGATTTGGTATGCAATGAATGTAGAAAAATCATAGTAGCCCCTCGGGAAAAAACATGTTTTATAATCAGCCCCTCGGGCATGCCTCACAAATCCCTCAGCACCTCACAATCACTCAGCACCTCACAGCCACTCATGTCTCCCAATCACATATTACTCGCACTCGGTGCGCTCACTGGGGGTGTGTACAGACTCCAGAGGGGCTCCTTCAGCCCAAGCGCTAATATCATCGAGTGCGAGTGGTGTGCAAACTCCAGAGGGGCTCCTTCAGCCCAAGCGCTAATATCACTCAGAACCTCACCATCACTCTTGGCCCTCGGCCACACTCGGTGGAACCACTCGAAAATCCCCTCGGGCGAAGTCATAGAACGGGGTACTCGACCCGAAAACATCATTTTAATGCTCATGCAGTGTAAATCAGGCTGAGTTTCAAATAAAACAGTATGCACAATGATGCTGAGTAAAATCATCAACATGTAGTGAGGAAAACAGCAGTAAAACGCCCTCAAAGGGTCTAAACAGATCGGCACGAGGCCCCAAACACGGCTTACAGCCCAAATATTTCACAAATCTTTAGAACATAATTTAACATAAGATTTTGAGTAAATATGCAACTCATTAGTTGCCGCGGAGAGGACCTAGTCCAATCCAAAAATCAGTACGCGCCACATATTCGTCATCCGACATGTGCGCCATTCCAAATTCAGTGAGAAAATAATGCAGTCAGGGGTTCCATTCTCTCAGGACAAGATTTATAACCATTACTTACCTCTATCGGGCCGCGACACTAGTCCTCTATGCCTTTGCCCCATAAATTGGCTCCCGATTTTTCCGAATCTATCCAAAACCAGTTAACATTATCAATATATACTCAAGGAACACAACCCAATCGAAAATTATCAATTTAGTTAAAAATCTCGATATTCGGCCAAACCCGAGCCCCGGGCCCACATCTCGGAATTCAATAATTTTTATATCATTAGAAACCTCATCCTCCCACGATTCTATACATACCAACAACACTAAAATCGGACCACAATTGCCATTCCAAAACCTCAAAAGAAATCCCAATTCTTTCCTCCCATTTTTCCAACTTTTTCCTACTCAAATCCTTAAATTTTCAAGCCTAATCCTAAAAAAATAGCATAGGAACGGGATTAACAACATAAGAACTTACCTTTGCTGAAGAACCTTGAAATTCCCTCTCAAAATCGCCTTCAATGGACTCCTCCCGCATGCAAATTGATGAAAAATAAGAAATTTCACGGAGGGATCCTTTTTATACTTTTCTGCACAGTCATTTCCGCACATGCGGACAATTGGCCGCACCTGCGATCCCAGGGTGCGCACCTGCAAAAACTAACTTAACGGCTAATTCTCGCGCCTGCGACCATCTTTCCGCACCTGCGGCTTCGCAGGTGCGATGCACCTTCCGCACCAGTGACATCGCAGGTGCGACAAACCCCTCGCACCTGCGGACCATTCCCTACATAGTCAAAACTTGCACCTGCGACTTTTTTCTCCGCTCCTGCGCAACCGCACCTGCGACTCCCCTTCCGCAGGTGCGAAAACACCAGCAAACCAGCACAGCAGATTTCCAAAAATCACTCCAACTTCCCGTCAGCCATCCAAAATCAATCCCGAGCCCCTCGGAGCCCTAACCAAACATACCAACACACCGCGCAGCATTATTCCATCTTAGTCAAGCCCTCGAAACACCAAAAACAACACGAAAACACCAAATTTTCATCAAATTGAAGCCTAAGAACTTTGAAACTCCTAAAATTCACCAACTACGCCGAAACCAACCAAAACACCTCCGATTAACTTGAAGTTTTGCAGACATATCCAAAATGACATTACGAAACTGTTTCAACTTCCACAATTCCATTCCGACCTCGATAGCCTATTTTCCACTGTCGACCGGAAATCGCCAAAAACTAACTTTCGCCAATTCAAGCCTAATTCTACACCGGACATCACAAAAATTATTCCGAACACACTCTTAAGTCCCAAATCATCTAACGAAGCTATTCGAGCCATATAATCCGCATTCTGATGTCGTTTACCAATAATTCAACTCTCAGTTGACTTCCTCAGCTATTAGGCTACTTTAAAAAGGCTAAATGCCTAAACTCTCACCATAACCACTCCGGACCCAAACCAACTTATCCAATACATCAAATACAAGATATCGATACATAACAAATACAGAAATAGGGGAAATGGGGTAAATCTCACGGAACGAACGGTCGAGTCGTTACATATACGTTGCACATTACACTAACACGTAGCAAATAAGACACCATACCTATTCCCTCAAGCTAAGGTTAAGCCAAACACTTACCTCGGATTCCACGGCCAACTCAACCCTCAATTACCTCTTTGCCTTTAGAATATGCTTTTGATTCAACTGTATCTAAACATAATTAGCTTAATAATATCAATAAGTGCTAATAATTCAACCCCAATTCTTAATTATGAGTTTCTATCATTCTTCTCAAAAAGTCTAAAATCGACCCTGGGTCCGCTTGGTCAAAACATGAAGTTCAGACCAAAACCCGATCACCCATTCGCCCACGAGTCCGGATATGTAATTAGTTTCGGAATTCGACCCCAAAACTAGGTCTAAATTCCAATTATACAAAAAGCCCTAAATCTACCCAAATCCCCAATTTTCTACAATTAAAACCCTAGAATTTTTTAAGAAAGTTGATGAAAAACATTAGAAAGTTGAAAGAAATTAATTAATGGACACTTACCTATGATTTGGGAAGAAAATATCTTGAGAAAATCGCCCTAAATCTTCTATTTTTGTGAGAAGTCAAAAGAAAACGGCTGGAGCTTTGTTTTAAGAAAAACTTCATTGCCCAACCCTCGCACTTGCGGTGCTGGGGTCGCATTTGCGCTCTCGCAGGTGCGGAAAACTGGTCACACCTGCGGAAATGAACAGGCCCACTGGCGGCCGCACCTGTGGGAAGTCGTCCGCATCTGCGGATGAGCACCTGCGAAGCCAAATACCGCACCTGCGGGTTTTCGCTCGCACCTGCGAAAAAGGGCCCGCAGGTGCGGGCACACCAAAATGGTGCACCAACAGAGATTTTCCAATTCTAAACACCCTGAAACCTACCCGAAACTCACCCGATTCCTCGGGACTCTAAACCGAACATGCATAAAACCTCAAAAATATCCTATGGACCTACTCGTGTGATCAAATCGCCAAAATAATATCTTAAACGACGAATTTAGCATCAAAATCAAAGATAAATCTCAAGAACTTTTGAACTTTCAAATTTTACAACCACATATCCGAATCACGTCAAATGACCCCCGTTTCTTACCAAATTTTACAGGCACAACTCAAATATCATATTAAACCTGTACCGGGCTCCGGAACCAAAATACGGTCCCGATAGTATCAATTTCAAATATATCCAAATTCCAAAAACTCTTATAAATTTCAGTTAAACAATTTCTTTCAAAAATTCATTTCTTGGGCTTGGGACCTCGGAATTCGATTCCGGGCATACGTCCAATCCCATATTTTCCTACGGACTCTCAGGGATCGTCGAATCACAGGTCCGGGTCTGGGTTCGTTTACCCAAAATTTTGACCGAAGTCAACTTAAATTCAATTTTAAAGGAAAAATGAGCATTTTTCTCAGTTTTTCATATAAAAGCTTTCTGGATACACGCCCGGACTGCGCATGCAACACGAAGTGAGATAAAAGGAGGTTTTCAAGGACTCGGAACACAGCTTTGACTTTTAAAACAAGGGATGACCTTTTGGGTCATCACAACATCTATCCTCGATTTTCTAATCGAGCTCTTCTTCTTTTTGGGCTTTGGGTCCTCAGAGGTCGAGGCCCTTTTTCTCTTATTATCCTTTGCCGGTTTTGGAGCCGGATCGAAGCCTCCTCTTCACCAGACAGAGGCCTCATGGCCACATCCTTGCTCAGGCCTGAACACAAGGAAATTGGATAAGTATCCTTGTCAAATCGCGCCAACAACGCTCATCATAAGTAGAAGTGGAGACAAGTGTTTGGACCCAACTCTCGAGGTCGGGGATCCCATGAGGCATCCAAGCAACCGTTGCACGATGAAATAAGTAATTAATAAATCAGAGGAACGAAATAAAGCATGGGAATTAACAAGTGAAGTAATACTTACGCTTCATGTTCTATTTCTAAGGAAATGGCATCTTCTCCGCCGGAATGAGATCGGAAGTCCTCACTCGAACAAATTTACCCATCCAGCCTCGGTCTTTGTCCTTGTCGATGCTCGATAATGATACCTTGGTTGCCCGACGTTGGAGTTTGATCAACCCTCGAAAGATACGGGGGTTGTACAACCTGATGAGGTGATCGAGGGTGAATGACATCCCCTCGGCTTTGCCCGTGAAGAATCAGAGCATGATGACTATTCGCCAAAAGGAAGGATGGATTTGGCCTAAGGTCACCTGGTATTAACGACAGAAGTCAATGATGACAGGGTCGATAGGGCCCAGTGTGAAAGGGTAAGTGTAAACACTCAGGTACCCTTCCACATGGGTAGTAATGCTTTATTCAAGGGATGGAATTGCTATCAAATTATCCCCCCAGTTGCAAGCCCTCTTAATCTGCTCAAGGTACCTGACCACGCCCAACTATGTCTTATAAAAGACAAAGCGGTTGTTGCAAATGTAATCCAGTTTACAGTCCGGAGTGGAATCCTCAGGGAACTAACCTATCTATTACAACTTGTCGTGATGCTAATATAATCTCAAACAATTTTCGGATGCAAGATTTTTATCAATAAATATTGGGTTTTGTTTAACTAAAGTAAAACAATATTTAAACTACAATATTCTAGATTAAAGATAATTTAATGGTAAAAAGATCTATGGTATGGATTTACCCAATTGCCAGATTAAGCGTTAACTCTTTTGCTATAATCTCGCCGTAATACTATATGAGTATTATGAGCTTTGGGTTACCGCAATTATCTCTCGATCGACTACGATAATTTATTAGAGCATTCTCTCGAACTACTCTAGCTGATATTTTATACTGCTCAAAATTATATCCCACCAAAGTTTCGTTATCTCTAACCCCACTTTTAAATTCAAGGAATGAATCTCGCCAATTACCCAAAAGTGGTGTTGTTCAACAACAATCTAACCTAGTATTCTTTCTCAAGCAATACAAGGAAATTAAACACGATTAATCAAGGGCCCAATCAATTAATCTCCCTACAAAACGTAGTTGAACAATCATAGAATAACCCCGGCTTGATTATAACAAAATTGGATCAAAACTTCATCTAACAATTGGTTCCATCAACCCTAGACGGATTGTTTAGCTACTCATGCTAAAATACAAAGAAAGCATAGAATAATTCATCATTCCCAAAATAATGACAAAAGATGGAGAATAGAAAAAACGATAATTGTAGTCGGGTCTTCTCACACTTGTTCTCCTCCTCAAAATTGATCTAAAACAAGTTTAAAACCTATATATCCTTTCTTTTGGGAGATTTGGACCTTTTATAGGTTAAGAGGAATTGCCCCCAAGCTTCCAATTTTACCCCTAAATTTACTGCGTGTTGGACGGGACTAGCGCGGCCGCGCTTGTGGGCACGCTACTGGCCGCACTAAATGCGATGCGTACTGCCTATGACTGATGGGCTAGCGCGACCGCGCTATGGCCGCGCTAATGGCACTTCAATCTGCATGCTGCATCTGGACTAGCGTGGCCGCACTATTGGAGGCGCTATAGGCCGTGCTAATGGCGTATCTTTCTGCCTTCTCTTTTCTTCTTCCTTCTTTCACACGCTCTTAACTCCGAGGGGTCTTTCTTGCTTTAATTAAGCTCCAGACACAATCCTAGATCCTCATAAGCCTGATTTTCTCCTACAAAACATAAAATTCCCAATTAGAGCCATTTTAACGTCATTTAACCTTCTTAGGACAGTGAAACATTCTAGAGTTGGAGTAAAAATAGACGCTAAACTACATGAATCTATCCCATTATCAACACCCCACACTTAAATCATTTCTCGTCCTCGAGCAATCCACCATACTCTACAAAGGTCCTTTCACTAAGCATTTTCCCTAACGTGTCACACCAAGAACATATCACAAGAGTTTTGTCTAGTAGTGTAACATCTATGCGTCAAGAGTCGACTCTCACGTGCCGTGCAATATTCTTACTTCCTTAATTTACTATATACAGAGGTCAAAATTTACCTTTCCGTCATGAATCAAGTGCCCTCACATCACACAAGAGAGTAGTTCCACAAGTACTAACATTAAGAACAATTAGGAACTCAGATAGACAGAATTCACTCACTCTCAGAAAGAACATTCATATGCCACAAAGATGCACCATAGGCTTTCCCGTAGTGTACTACTCTACTAATTGAACCTATTCAATGTAAGATCAATTAGGACTTCATTTGGGTGTAATGTAGGCTAAGGGACATGTTGGATATATTTGGATATAGTGACTAACCTCCCTAACCACTTTTGATACGATTACTTTCGCATTCAAGACCATACTTATGCCAGACCAGATATTCCACCGCACTTCTCTTTATACTACCCCAAACTCCTTTCGGTGCAATTGTATCAAGTCACCACTTATCAAAGGCTACATTTATTTATTGTCTTTACTCTCTTTTTTTTTTTTACAAGAGACGATTATTCTTATTTCCAACACAGTGCACCTTTATTTTTATTTCATTGGCACTAAAAAACCAAACCACCCACTCCACAGTTTGACTTTTACATATTTTATAACAATTCAAGTGCTCATGGGAGGTAGTTCAAACAGATGGGCCGTTCAAACAACTGGGTACGATTTATAATGTGGTTGCCAAAGAAACATGCTTATAGGCTCAAGGGGGTTAACTATGATAGATTACATTTAGGTGGGTATACTTTATATATCTGTCTTAACAAAGAATTCCTATATCACTTCTAAGACTGAATGAAGCTACTTTTATCGCTTTGCAAACACACAGGGCAAGTTCTAGGCATCAAATGTGGAGCATAGAATACAATGCAATACAGCTCACACACATATGGCACATGACTCCAGATTGGCTTATTAAGACACTCTCATTGAGAACTCATACAACATACAATTTTAAGGCACTCTACAATAATCAACAACTGAGCCTAAACGTCACACTCTAGTGTCTATTGTGTTCAGGTGCAACAATGCTAAGGGACTCTTTTCCTATTTCAGCTCATCGCCCATAAGTACCTAATAAAAACTAAAAACAAACTAAACAAACAAAAAAAACTAACTACACCTGGTTCAAGCCAAAACCCTTGGAAAAGAACCGCGGACCAAAGAAAAACCAAAGGGAAGTTACTACACTACCTAAAATAAAAATCATTTTCTTGGTATTTTCTTTAGACTTACTTCCCTCAAGAAAACTGTCTAGGAGATCCGTCATCAGGAAGAGTCCACTATATTTTCTGATTTTTTTTTTTTTTTTTGAGATTGTGGTTGACTTAAACCCTTAAGAACCCCGTCGAATAAGGGCCATCGTCGGGACAAGTCAACTTAAATAATTACACTACTACTTAAAACAACATAAACAAAAGCGAACAAACCTCACAAGAAAATAAGGGAAAACATATAACAAGTACATTCCTACATATATACATGTACAATGAATTATTTTCCCACCCCACACTTAAAATGAAGACATGTCTGTCACGGCCCAATTTAGGAGTTGTGATGGCGCCTGTCATGGAACCAGGCAAGCCTCCATTTTAACTAAGCTAAATTCAAATTCCAGTAAAGATACAATTTTTAAATGAATTTATTAATAAAACTGAGAATCTGAAGTTAAAACAATATTTGAAGAACTAAATTTAAAACCTCCAACCCAATATCTGGTGTCACTCAGTCATGAGCCACTATAACATAAAGTAAAGAAAAGGAGAAATGGACAACATCGTCTCAAAAATAAAGAAAAATAGGTAGAATAAGAAAGAGAAGACAAGGTCGCGATCGCCAGCTGCTACCTCGACAACTCCAATAGAAACTCTGATCCGCTGCTCAAACTCCACTATCGGGTCCCGATGTACCTGGATCTGCACACAAGGTGCAGGGGGTAACATGAGTACACCAACTCAGAAGTAACGAACCCAAACTATGGGCTGAGAAGTAGTGACGGACAAAACCTCAATTTTGTTGCAATAAATAATATACAGAATTTAGACATGCTAACAATTTATCAAGATGAGAAAATATGCCAAGTATGCCCGTATACTCTACATGCCATCGTAAAATATATGAATGAAACCAGTATGGATATGCACATAGTGCTCACAGCTATCCCACAGTGGTCCACTCAGTACTATATATGGCTCTAAGGCCCAGGGAAGTTTCATCCCAGAATATGCATAAATACCGGTGATCGTAGTCACTATGTATTGAGGAAAAAGGCAAGTCCAGCCCCCACAGAGAATATCCATCTCCGGAATATAACACTCGGACAATTTCCATAACCAGGGAAGATCCATCCCTCTCATAACATCAGCTTCGGACAAGATCCATGCCCAGGGAAGATCCATCCCTCAATATCACTTCGGACAAGATCCATGCCCAGGGAAGATCCATCCCTCTATATCTGCTCTCACTAGGGGTGTAAAGACTCCAGAGGGGCCCTAGTGGCCCAAGCGCCATATCAAGCCAACGAAGGCATGATTTAAATATCACTGCAGTGTGCAGTCCATTCTCATAACTGTCTCAATAACAGGCTCTCGGCCTCACTCAGTCATTACTCTTCAGTCTCACTCACATGGATCACAAATGCCTCCATCAGCCCGAAACAATGATAAATATGCATGTAATTAACAATACTGAGACTGAGACATAAAATGATATGTTATAACAGGACTGAGTATATGACATCAAATAATCGCAACACGAGACAGCAATATACGACCACTCGGGTCTTATATTTTTCGGCGTGAAGCCTAGCATTTACACCTAACATGATTTCTAACATGTTCACAATTACCACATTAATAGATGCACAAATATCATCATGGAATAATCACTAAGCGGGGCCATGGGATAAGCCAGGACACAAAAACCCGGTGCACGCCCTCACGCCCATCACTTGGCATGTGCTTCACCTCAACAATAGTCATAAATCATTTAGCTCGGGGTTTCGAACCCTCAGAACCAAGTTTGGAAACGTTACTTACCTCAAAACCGGCTAAAAACTATTCCGCAGTGCCTTTGCCTCTAAATCCGGCCTCTGAGTGCTCCAAATCTACCAAGTTCAGGTTTTTATCATCAATTTATGCTTAAGGTGTGAATTCCAATCGAAAAATATCAATTTAGCTCAAAAATCCGAATTTAGTCAAAACCCGACCCCCAGGCCCACGTCCTGAAACTCAGTAATTTTTACATAAGAGTGTTCTTAGTCCTCCCATGATTCCATACATATAAAGAACACCAAAATCGGAGTTCGTTTGACCCCTCAAATTGACCCCTAAAGGTCTCTTATTCTCAAGTCCCAAAATCCCCTTTTTCTACTGTTTTTCATGAATTAAACACTTATATTTTGATCCTTAATTACATATAATCAAGTTTTAGGGTCCAAAACCCTTACCTCAATGAAGAACAATGATTTTCTCTCTTAAAAATCGCCTCAAAAGCTTCTTCCCGTTCAAAAATTGGAAGAAAACTCGGACTGCTCGTTATATATATATATTGTTCATGCGTTTTACTTCTCCCAATGGATTCCTTGTGAAATTCTAATCAATTTAAACTTTTGAATCACTCAATTTGACCTTATAATGAAGGAGATATGTAGGTTTTAAGATTTGCAAATAGCAGGTTTTTAATACGCCGTCAGGGGCAATTTCGTCATTAACCTGAAAAATCTGGCAACCTTGGTAAAATGGCCATAAAATCCTCATACGATGTCCAAATTCGACGATTCTTTTTGCTACAGCTCCGTAATTACGATACAGATCTAATATTTTATTCAAAACCGTAATCGGATCTCATTTGTTCAATATGATATCATTTATGCTTGAAAAAACGACACCGAAGCATAAGAAAAACGAGCACAATGCAGCCCAAACCTATCCAAAACTCACCCGAGCTCCTTGGGACCCCACACGAACATTATTACAAGTCCCATTACATAACTCAAATTTAGTCGAACCTTCGGAACACCAAAACAACACCAAAACACCATATCTACGTCGAATTCAAGCCTAAGAACTTCTAAATTTCCAACTTTCGCCAATTCAAGCCTAATTCTATCACAAACCTCCAATTTACAATCCAGACACACTCCTAATTCTAAAATCACCTAGCGAAGCTATCTCAGCCATAAAATCCTCATTCCGAGGTCGTTTACCAATAATTCAACTCTCAGTTGATTTTTCCAACTATAAGGCTATTTTTAAAGACTAAATGTCTCAATTCTCACTACATTTATTCTGAATCCGATCCAACCGACTCTAACACATCATAAACAGCATAACCAGCCCATGACAAGGCAATAACAACAATAATAATGTAAATTCTACGGAACGACCGACCGGGTCGTTACAATGTCCTCATGGCATTCAAAGTAAAGCAAAAAGAGGTAGAGAAACTTCCCTGAAGGCTCACTCTTGGTCGGAGACTGTCCCCGGGTTCAGGTTGCATGCACGACCCAAGGCTCGCAGCCACCCCATGATTTTCTTTTCTGATTTGGAATTTTGGGTGGCTAGCGCATCAACTCTCGACCCCAAGTCATTGGCCGGGGTACGTAAGCATGTTATCTCCTGCTCCAGGTTATCCATTCTCTGACCCTAGACGGGCCTGCTACGTCGGCAACATGCTCCTGGGTGGGTAGCTCCTCTCCCATTTCTACTTGCTCGTCCTCCTCTTCCTCAGACTCGTCCTCCCCGTCATCACCACCAGCCACTACCGCATCCTTTCCAGTGGTTACCTTTTCTTCTCAGAAGGCGTTCTCCATCGGCACTTTGCCATCTACCGCCAAATTTCGCGGCACCCCGGTTACAAGGCATAATCTAGTGACAAGAGAGGGGAAGAAGAAGCCATACCTCTTAGCTGGACAGCGAACAAACATCTCCTCGTGCATGAGCTTGGCTACATCAAAGTTATGGCCATCATGAAGCACCATATCAGACAAGCACAAGGAGCATTCACCTCCGAGGTGTAGTGGAATGGTATCAGGCGGTTGTTGATCAAATACAGCCAACACTTCGCTTCAAAAGTGAGTGCCGATGAGTGAAACTTATTCCCGTACTTGTACCACTGAACCTCCTTTCCCGGGACACAGATAATCGGAAGGAATTTCGTCCACTGAGTGAAGCGTCTACCATACGCCTCATATCCATCGTCCATCTCCGCTACGGGACTTGGCACCCGGTAAGCCCTCCGAATGGCGTCCACGGTGGATTCCACCGGCATCTTCCCACGGTGACCACATAACTCCTGTGCTCTGGACTATTTGCATAAAATTCTCTTACTACCATCGCATTTGCATCGTCTGGCTCTTCAAAGAACACATCCAACTGATGTCGCATCAGCTCCTCATATATCCTTGGACAGTCGAACCGGAGGGATGCTATATCTACGCCCCATTCTGGTATTTCCACCTTCGATTCCTTCTCAGCAAATCGGTTCTGAGCCTTAGCGGATACAAACTTGTTGCTATTATAAGGCCGAGTATCAGTGGACGCTTGTGCTTTTGATGAACCCGCTTGTTTGTTGGATGAAGATCTGGTGGCTTGACGCTTTCTGGAATGTGCCATTGTACATACAAGTAGAACATCATTAATGCAGCACAATCGAGGTGACCCAACTGTGGTTACTCAGACTTCACCTTTACAATGGGTCACAATTAGCATTGCCATTCACTGGACATTTAAACAAACACTTGGTGGGCATCATGTACCGGAGCCCCCAATTAATCAATTTGAACCCCAATTGCCCCAAATTTACCCAACTAAGTCAAGAGATACAACTCCACAATTACCACCACTCACAGGCACTAAGTATACACTACAACTACTTCTAAGAAGAGAGAAGAAAGGACTATGACATACAAAAATTAAAAAGAACCTAAAAATTTTATAAAAATAAAAGAAATGGCAAAGAGAAAACATACATGTGGTGTGAGAAAATAGTGAGAAGTGAAGAAATGTGTTGGGGTTTGAATGAGCAACGAACTTGGGAGGATGAGAATTTAGAGTAATTTGAGGGAGGTAGAGAGGCAACCGTTTTCTTTTTGGGTGGGGAGAGAAAGAGTTTAGAAGAGAAGTATTTTAGGATGAGTAGGAGGGGAAGGGGCTTAGGGTTTTGTGGTGGGGGTAAACTAAAATCAAAATTAAAATAAAAAAAACTTACACTTACAAACCTGCCAGCGACCTCACTAGCGTGGTCGTAGCGCGGTCGTGGCGCGGCCGTGCTAGTTAGATAGTTTTGAGGTCCTTTAGCGTGGGCACGCTTCAAGACGAGGAAGAATGGATGCTCTTTAGTGCAGCCACGCAAGACGAGGAAGAATGGATGCTCTTTAGTGCGGCCACTAGCGTGCCCGCACTACTCCCAGGAAGAAAGGTCCTTGATTAGCGCGGCTGTGCTACCCCAGGCCCCAAAATTTTCACTTTTTTCTATCTTTTCCTCAGTGTGGCTGGATTCCACCCTCGCCTAAGCACACCTGCATGTGTTAGTACTTACAACAATTCAACTACTATTCAACTATACTAAAAACACTACACGTTGGGTTGCCTCCTAACCAGCACCGCAGTTAATGTCGTGGCATGACAAATACAACACGTCAATGGGTTGCCTCCCATGAAGCGCTTGATTTAATGTCGCGGCACGACGCAGACTCTTTCCATCACTCCTCATTTGTGTATTGGGGTTCCTCCAGAGTTATTACCATGTTGTTTCATTTTTCTTCACTCATACCAAGGTAATATTTCAACCGCTGCCCATTCACTGTGAATTTGTTCGTCCCATCTTCTGATTCGATCTCTACAGCTCCACTTGGGAACATTTTCACCACCTTGAACGGTCCTGACCATCGGGACTTTAACTTACCCGGGAACAACCTCAATCTTAAGTTATATAGAAGCACTAACTCAACGGGTTTGAAGTTCCAATCTAAGATGTGATTGTCATGCATCAACTTCATCCTCTCTTTATATATTTGAGCACTCTCGAATGCGTGGAACCGGAATTCCTCAAGCTCATGCAGCCCATTGACTTTGTTGGTTCCCGTTGTTTCCATGTCTAAGTTTAATTGCCTCAGTGCCCATAGTGCTTTATGTTCGAGCTCAACCGGAAGGTGGCATGTCTTACCAAATACTAGCTTGTATGGTGACATACCAATTGGCATTTTAAAGGCTATGTGGTACGCCCTAGGGGTGGGAAAAATCCGAAAAACCTAATTCCGAACCGAATTAATTCGGTATTTCGGTGTAATTCGTTATTTTGGTATTCAGGTTCGGTTCTCGGTATTACAATTTTAAAAGTTCGGTATATCAAAATACCGAATATACCGATATTTTAAGGACTTTTTTTTTTTGGACCCTACCTATATCTACCCACCCCACTCCCAGTCGGCCAGCCCAATTTAATTCCTATTCCCGTCGCCCCCCAAGCTCAACTTCCCAAGCCCAGTACTCTTAGTCTTAGGTTAGTCCATTTTAATTTTTAGCAATTAGCAAATTAGGTTGAACCAACTACTCTCTTATCTTCAGTTCTTCTTCTTCACCCACGCAACAATTCTTTCCCTGAAGGAGCCGAACCACTAGAGAACACAAATAAGTAAGTAAACACCATCTTGACATGCTTGTAATTTCTACAGAATGTTAATTTCTTTATGAAACATAAGGGACTAAATAAATATCTCAGAGCTTTATTTTATACAGAAACTAAAATATCATGTGAAACGTTGTTATTAACTACATCGAAAAGGTAAGGATGCTGGGTTTGGCAGCATTTTAATTTTCGTTTGGTATACATATAACACAATTGAATAATTCATAAACATAATACTTAAATGAAACTGTACTGAACCAAAATAATAAATACCGAACCGTACCAAAATAATTTGGTATACACAATTGATAAACCGAATACCGAAATATCGAACCGAAATTCTTAAATACCGAACCGAAATACCGAATGCCCACCCCTAGTATGCCCACAATGCATCATCCAGCTTCTTGTCCCAGTCAGTTCTAGTTGCATTCACTGTTTTTGAGAGGACACTTTTGATTTCCCTGTTGGACACTTCAACCTGACCGCTTGTTTGTGGGTGGTACGGTGAGGCTACCTTGTGGCGAACTCCATGCTTCTCCAACAAGCGTGCAAACACTCTATTGCAAAAGTGAGAGAGCCACCATCGCTGATTATGGCTGGGGGTGCCAAAACGGGTGAAGATGTTTTTCTTTAAGAAACTGGTCACTCCCTTTGCATCATTGGTTGGGAGAGCAACTGCTTCACTTAGAGACATAGTCAACGGCAACCAGTATATATTTGTTACCGTATGAGCTGACGAACGGCCCCATGATGTCGATCCCCCACATCTAAATACGTCCACCTCTTGGATTGTGGTCATTGGCATCTCATGACGACGGGATATGTTGCCCGCCTTTTGACATTCATCGCAGCTTTTGACCCAAGCATGGACATCCTTGAACAATGTAGACCAGTACACTCCTGATTCTAGCACCTTTGCTGCTGTCTGGACTCCTCCAAAGTGTCCACCATATGGCGAAGCATGGCAGGCCTGCAAAATAGAGAGTTGATCTTGCTCGGGGATACACCGCCGGATCATATTATCAACACATATTTTGAACAATAACGGCTCATCCCAATAATACGCCCGACAATCTCGGAAAAACCTTTTCTTTTGAACTGAGGAGAAATCATGCGGTACTAGACCGCATGCCAAGTAATGAGCAATATCAGCATACCATGGTTCCTCCTCCATTGTCACAGCAAGTAATTGCTCATCCGGGAAAGTCTCAATGATATCTTCAACCTCTGTTCTCTTCTCTGCCCCTTCCATCCTCGAGAGGTGGTCTGCCACTTGGTTGTCTGTCCCCTTCTGGTCACGAATCTCCAGGTCAAATTCTTGTAGCAACAGAACCCAGCGAATCAGGCAGGGCTTCGACTCCTTATTTGCTATCAAGTACCTAATGGTTGCATGGTCAGTATAAATAATAACTTTCGAGCCAATTAAATATGACCTGAATTTGTCGAAGGAAAACACTACAACGAGCATTTCCTTTTTAGTGACCGTGTAATTCAGTTGTGCGCCACTCAGCGTCCTGCTAGCATAGTAAATTGGGTGCATAATTTTCTCCTTACGCTGCCCCAAAAATGCTCCTATCGCATAATTATTGGCATCGCACATCAGGTCGATGGTTGCTCCCAGTCGGGTGCAACAATGATGGGTGCGGTCACCAGTCTCTTCTTCAGCTCCTCAAATGCCAACCTGCAAACATTAGAAAACACAAAGTGCTGGTCTTTTTCTAACAGCTTACATAAAGGGTTAGAAATTTTTGAAAAGTCCTTGATGAACCGCCTGTAGAATCCGGCGTGCCCAAGTAAACTCCTCTTTGTTTTCACTGACGTAAGTGGTGGTAGCTTCTCAATTACGTCAACCTTCGCATGATCTACTTAAATCCCTTTTTTGGACACACTATGTCCCAACACTATTCTTTCTTGTACCATAAAATGCAACTTCTCCCAGTTCAGTACCAGATTTGTCTTCACACATCGTTCAAGCAAGTCCAAAGGGCATTCTCTGAAAGGCAAAGATACCATACGGGCATGTGAAGGATGTTTTCTCTCTATATTTAGGAGCTATTGAGATTTGATTGTACCCCGAGTATTTGTCCAAGAAACAGAAATGGGATCGCTCAACTAACCTGTCCAACATATGATCAATGAAGGGTAAGGTGAAATGGTCCTTTCGGGTGGCTGCGTTTAATTTCCTATAATCCATGCAAATCCGCCACCCGGTGACTATACGATCAACTCGTTCTTCTCATTTTGTACCACAGTCATTCCGCCCTTTTTTGGTACACACTGGACGGGGCTCACCCAATTGCTGTCAGAGATGGGAAAGATGATGTCCGTGTCCAACCACTTTATCAACTCTTTTTTTACTACATCTTTCATATTCAGGTTCAGCCTTCATTGATGTTCCCTAGAAAGTTTATGCCCTTCTTCCAGAAGAATTTTGTGCATGCAGAAATCTGGGTTGATACCCTTTATGTTTTCCATGGTCCAACCAATGGCAGTTTTTCACTCTTGCAACACTTTCAGTAATTGTTCAACCTGCACAGCTAGCAAACCAGATGAAATGATAACAGGCAAAGTAGAATTGGGACCCAAGAAGGCATACCTGAGGTGGGCTGGAAGTCGTTTCAGTTCCAGTTGTGGTGGTGTCTCAATTGATGGTTTTGCAGGTGGTGTAGCTCTCTCTTCTAAATAGAGGGTCTCAACTCGAGGTTCCCTCTTACAAAATCCTTGGCGTTCGAGTGCCATGACCCATTCTGCCAACTCTTCGCCATCCAATTCCGATAGATCTTTGGCTTTAAGGGTCTCATCTTCATCATGTAGGATCACATCCACCGCCTCCACTAGTGAGCAGTTTGTATATTCACTAGGTCTCCTCATAGATTGTTGGACGTTGAATATCACTTCCTTATTATTCAACCTCATTTTTAATTCCCCAGTCTCACAATCAATCAGTGCTCTCCCAGTGGCTAAAAATGGCCTTCCCAAAATGATGGGAATCTCCTCGTCTACTTGGCAGTCCAGAATAACAAAGTCCGCAGGGAATACAAACTTCCCCACTTGCACCAGCACATCATCAAGAATCCATGCCGGTCTTTTTACCATGCGGCCAGCTAGTTGCAACAGCATAGAAGTCGGCCTAGCTCTGCCAATGCCCAGCTTTGTGTAGATTGCCAAAGGCATCAAGTTTATATTGGCTCCTAAGTCACACAATGCTTTTGCAAAAGCGTAACTCCCAATGGTACACGGGATAGTGAAGCTACCTGGATCAGACATCTTTTGAGCCATGGGTCTAGTCACTAGCGCACTGCATGTTTGTGTCAGAGTTACTGTGGACATGTCCTGAAAGTCAAATTTCCGCGACATCGGGTCTTTGCATAGCCTGGAATTTCCCTCAAAGCATCTATCAGAGGAATGTTCAATTGAATATGACGAAGCATCTCCATAAATTTCCTGTATTGATCCTCTTTCTTTTGTTTTGCCAATCTCTGAGGGAATGGTGCAGGCATCACTTTTTGTCCACTGCTTGCTGGTCGTTCTTTGTTGGAATTTTGTGGCACATGAGGGGCCACTTGTTCTGCAACTTGTTCACTTTCTTTGGCCTTACCCTATCAACCTGGGCTTGTTCAACCACCACTTCCGTGAGTTCTGCTGATTCATCTATCTCGACTGGAACTGGAATGATAGGTGAGACCGGATTAATGTTTGTGTTGCCCCCTGGGGGAGGTTATTCAAGGCCATGGACATCTGCCTCAGTTGAGTTTCAATCCCCTTAATTGTTGAATCGTGTACTACCAACTCTTCTTGCATCTTACCATTCGTGCCAATGATTTTTTGTAGCATACCCTCAATCTCCACCATGTTGCTGTCTTGCTGCTGATGGTGTGGTTGATATGTCAACTGTTGCTGGTACTACTGTTGATAGCCTTGTTGTCTCTGATATGGAACCACTTGGCCTTGTGGTCTTACACCTCCCGGTTGTGGCATGTTAGGTCTGTACTGCTGGTTGGGTGTTGGCCCCCATTGTTGTCCTCCTTGCCTATGACCCCCAAAAATGTTAACATAATTCATATCCTCTCTGGGACCCTGGTTGTCACTTTCTCCACTCAGTGAACACACATAAGACTGATTGATGCAAGGGGTACACAGTCCTCCATTTGTTGTATCAAAGATATGCACTTGATTTGTGCCCATATCGTTAATCTTCTTCGTCAGTATACTCATTTGGGTCATGAGTGTGGCTATGTTCTCTGCATGTGAATTATTTAGGTCAAGAGGAACTGAATGCACTATCGGTGTCAAGGTCGTACCTCTCATCATCCATCCTGAGTTTTGAGCCATCTTGTCAAGAAGGATTTTTGATGCGAGACTAAATTGCATAGTTTAACATGTGATATACCTTACATTTTATGCGCATTAATGATAAAATTACACTTGTTATGTGCTTAATGGAGTTTATTTCATGTGTAGGTGAAGTGGAGATGGAAACGGAGCTAAAAGGATGCAAATACGTCGAAAAATACGCGAAAGGAGACACCCGGGCGATAGCCGGGCGACAGAGCCAAACACCCTGACCCTACCTGGCGTTAGCCAGGCGTTTGGGCTGAAACGCCAGCCCTACCCTGGCGTTAGCCAGGCGTTTGGGCTGAAACGCCAGCCCTAGCCTGGCGTTAGCCAGGCGTTTGGGTCCAAACGCCAGGGTCCCCAGTCGGCCAGAAATCGAGTTTTGACGGGTTTAAGTGTTTTCTAATTGAAATAGAAGTCTCCTACATGGTTAGGGTTCACCCTAAACCTATAAATAGACTCCTAAAACACAACTACAAAAGGAGATTCACAGGGATACACAGGAATTTCGAGATTAGAATGGATCCAAGGCAAAACATCACTTTGTACATATTTTCTTCCTTACTTTGTAGTTTAATTATGCTAGTTGTTTTAGATTTTATTCTTATGAATTTGTTTAGCTAATTT
>ML373791.1:0-24145 GCA_005239525.1 Nicotiana knightiana | reverse complement strand
GTTTCAATTTGTTCAATTTGTGGTTGATGTTTGCTTTTTCGGTTGGTCCGGTTTATGGTCCTGAAAACTTTCTCAGGGTCTGATAAGGCTTCAATTACTTCACCAGTCCTCGATGAGTTTCTAGGCATGCACCTGCAACACTTAGCAAACGTTAAACGTTCAATGTGAAAACGAAAATTTTAAAGAAAATTGACTATGTTTCAGAATTTTGTATTTCTTTCAACTCAATTGATAACACCGTTAATTCCCCGGCAACGGCGCCAAAATTTGATCACGCTCAACTATGCCTATAAAAGACTAAACGGACACAGCAAATATAAACCGGGGTATTTCGCCCCGAATCGATCCCACAGGGAATCTACGTATCAACCAAGTCGTTAGAATACTCAATTTTTACTTAATCAGTTCTCTCAAGACTTTTGAATATAATTTGGTAATGTTTCACTAATTCTACTGACAATAATAATAACTAACGATTACTAACAATGTGTTGTAATCAATTATAATAAAGGTCTAAGGCTATGATTTTCCCCGTTGGTGAACTTACTTCTCGANGTATAGCTTGATTAGTTATCTCTATCAATCATGAACACTCTATCTACCATAAATCTCTCTCAAGTAATTATGATAATTTACTAGACGCACTCTCTCAAGTTACGCTAGCTAGATTGCATTACAGTTCACTTAGATTGCACCCGAAGCATCGTTATTTCTAATCCAACTTCTAAACCCTCGGTTATGACTTTCGTCTATACTCTGGGAGTGGTGTTGTTCAAACAATGACCTAAATATGCACTCTCTCTCAAGTAGATACATAATAAATAGGCACAGCTAATTGATGGACATTCAATTAACTACAACAAGAACGTAGTTGAACAAATAGAGATGAACAATCAACCAAACTATATTAATATCACCATAAGTTTATCCCCCAACGGGTTCCACCAAAACTCTAGATTAAGAAACTTAGCTACTCATATTTATAATAATCATATCCAAAAATACTTGCATAAATAAATTACAGAGCAATGAAACGAGGAGATAAAAATCAGTGTTTCTGCTTTGCTGAGTGGTAATCCACAGGTTGTTCTTCACTCTCCTGTCCTCCTCAAAGTTGTGTTCTTGGGTCTATTTATATGTTTGGGATAAACCCTAACCATGTAGGGGACTTCTATTCCAACCGGAAAATACTTAAACTCTTCAAAACTCGGGTTTGACCGGATCAGGGGCCAGACGTTACAAGCCAAACGCCTGGATAACGCCTGGCCAGGCCTGGCGTTTCAGACCAAACGCCTGGATAACACCTGGTCAGGCCTGGCGTTTCAGCTCTGGCGCCTGGGTAACACCTGGCCTCACCAGGCTTTTCAGCTCAAACGCCCGGGTATAGCCGGCTTCACTCTTTTTTGACTTTTGCGCGTATTTTCAACGTTTATGCTTCATTTCAACTCGGCTTCCATTTCCAATTCACCTACACATAAAATAAACCACATTAGGCACATACGAAGTGTATTTTTATCATTAACTTACATCAAATGCAAGGCATATCACGTGTTAAACCATAAATTCTAACCACACATCAAATAACAATATAACAATAAGAGTAGAAATTCAGTAACTTCAACAGCAACAAGTAACCCAAATGCTCTCTGAAGTATGCAGTAATAGGTGCGAAAATCTGAACAGCAATAATGAAAAGCCAAACTCGAACTCGATACATCCAAGTTGTATCGAACGAATATAAAGACTATACTTTGGTATCGAACAAATATAAAGAGTAAAGCTTTGTACCCGAAAGAACAGAGGAGTAATGAAATTAAAAGAATAGTGCATCAAGGTGTATGATTTGATTTGAAGTTCCCACAGAGAAATCAATAGAGATTGATTTAAATTTTACTAAAAGAAAGGGATGAATCTGGTTGAATCCATGGGAAGGTGCATGAGAGTAACAAAAAATGGTAAAAACAGATTAAAGCAAGATTTGGGAAAACCTTCTATAAAAAATCTGCAATGGTAATTGAAAATAAGGAGTAAAAATCTTATAAAAGAGGGAGAATTGAATTAAAGAGAAAAATAGGAAAAGGAAATGAACAATAAGATTCAAGGAAAGAAAATATTATATAAGGAATTAAAGTAATGAAATAAGAAAAAATGAGGGCGAGACGTTGGCAATGGAGTGCAATGTCTAAACGTTTTTATGGAAAATATGAGATTACAAGAGGAATGTGAGAAATGTTCTGCTGGAAAATATATTAGGAGAATAAATGTAGGGATTTGAATAAGAAGAAAACAAAATAATTAAAAACACAACGAGAAAGAAGAAAAAAATTAAACAACTAAGAATAAAAAAAAATCAGAAAGCAGACGTTAGGCAAATCTTTTGGTCAGTTTGGGATAAGACTCTTCCTATTTTAAATCTTGAGCCACTAAAATTTTAATATCAGATTATGAAATAATACATAATAAAGTAAGAAAAGTAAAATTGAGTTTCTATGGTGTTACATATCACATAATTTTAAAATTGAGTACATAAGATTGTATTTAAAATGATCCACCAAACTTGGTGAATGCCGTGTCTCTGAAAAAAAAAAGGCTTGGTTATATGCTTAAAAAAATAAGAGTAAGAATTTATGCACTTTTAAGAAGAACGACATTTTGAAAATGAAATATTGCTAATTGATTTTAAAGCGAGAGTAAATGTGCGAGTGAATAATTTTATTTTTGAAATAACAAATTATAATAATGGTCGCAATATGAAGTTAATAGTAATTATACTTAAAAATATAAATTAATGCATTTAAAATATCAGTGATTTAGAAGCTCAAAGAGATCATTTAGAAGAAATAAGGGACAAAATTGAATATGAACGGGAAAAAGGTTTCTGATGCCCAGGAAAAAGAGTATAAGGTCCCTATAACTGGGGAAGACAAACAACGCATTTATTACCCATGGAGATTCTCGATAATAATTAAACTACAAGGAAAGAGACTCACCCACCAAATCCTCAAACACAAATTGATAGATATTTGGAAGCCAACAGAGGTCTTTCCACTTATTGATCTTGGTGAAGAATACTACATGTGAAAAATGCACTACAAAATGAACCATGATTCATCTTTGGTCACTTTCTATCCGTGCAATGTTTGGAACCAAATTTTATCCCTTCAACTGCCAAACAAATATTCACTGCAATTTGGATACGCCTACCCACCTCCCTAAGAGTTCTATGATGGGGAAATCCTGAAAAAAGTGGGCAACACAATTGGAAGGTTACTCAAAGTCGACGCCTGCACATCAGCTGCTCTACGTGGATGTCATGCCAGACTTTGTGTAGAACTATCTCTGAACAAATCAGTTAAACCAAATGTGTGGATAGGTTCCTACAAGCAACAAATCCATTATGAAGGTGACAAGCTTCTCTGTAAAAATTGTGGCTATCTAGATCATTCAACAGGGCAGTGTACTCAACAGCAGACATCCAATCTAGTAACAAAAGAAACAGGTGACAATGACCGGAGTGGCCTATGCATGAGCGATCATCTAAGATGACGGACGACCGCCCATAGGGGGTTTACTGCACAAGGCTCCTGCAGAGGAAAGGCTTTATCCCAGCGAATAGAAGATACTCAACTCCGCACAACATAGGGATTAGCACATTCCACAAAGGGAAGAAGAAGTTATCAACTAATGGGAGCTTAGAAACATCAAAAGCGGCAAGTATCAATGTCAACATTTTTGACACCACCACAGGTAAGTACCTTAGCTCTCAAAAATTAAACTATGAAACACGTCCAAAACAAATCACTCCGGGAGAAAATAGAACAGGAAAAACACCCATCTCTGGGGAATACTCCACTGACAGAAACAATATCCAAACAAAAAAAACCACTTTACAGCTCTAATGGAGGAGGACATGATTTTGGACAATACCACAAACCAGCCGTCGGAAAAAATAAAGGAAAACAATTTAGGTACCAATGAAATCCATAAGGATGACACCTCAAATGAGCATGTGTCCATCATTACTGACAACTCCTCTAATTACATGCACTGTAATACTACTAACGGCAGTAATCAATTTACTCATAATCATGCCAAAAACACAAATCACTCTACTAATCTTAATAATTAATCCTTGCATGCCACTAATGACAAAACTTACTTGTTACGCCAATAGACATCCATGATCCAAATGGACAATGCCATGGAACACGTACCCCAAGCCCAATCTGCTTCCACCCTCAATAAATCCCCTACGTTATACCCCTCAAACAACATTGTCACGATCCAGAATTTCTACGGTAGGGACCGTGATGGCGCCTAACAGTTCACTTGCTAAACGTTAGAATATTTTACTTCTTTTAGTAGTTTAAACAGTAACATTGATAACGTACTAAAATAACAGACATCTTCTAAGCACAAATACGGAAATTAAACAGCCAATCGTCTACTACAATTCCCTAAATCTGGTTCACAAGTTCACGAGCTTCTAAAGTAATACACATAAAGGGCTGAAGTAAGTATAAAGTTTTCTGAATGAAATTTCACAGCTAAAAGAAAAGAGGATGGAGACTCCAGGTGCTGCGGGCGCTGAACAGCCGTATCTCAAGTCTCTGCAATGTTCGATCCGGGCCCACTAATGACTGATGATGGGACCGTTTCCTAAATCTACACAATGTGCAGAGTGTAGTATCAGTACAACTGACGCCATGTACTGCTAAACGTCGATCCTAACCTCGACGAGGAAGTGATGAGGCTAAGGCTATACAAAACTTGTATGCAGTATAAAAATGACAGAATAATAGAAATACAGAACAGAACCAAACAGCCAACTGAAACCGATAACCACAGCCTCTAGAGTGAACCAGTGTCGTCCAAAATTACCAATCCTTACTATATCAGATAATGAATAAAATACCGGAATGAAATGCAGTTCAGGAAATAGAAACGTATAGTTTTGTTGCGGCGCGCAACCCGATTCCACCAGACATCACAAAATTCTCCCTTATTCCTCTGTAATAATAACAACAATAGTATATATATATATATATATATATATGTGTGTGTGTGTGTGTGTGTGTGTGTGTGTGTTGCGGCGCACAATCCGATCCCACCATATATCAATATCAATATGATAATTCACCCTTATTACACCATATCAATCCACCCTTATTCCTCCTGTTGTGGTGTGAAACCCGATCCTACCGTATAAACATATTCATCCTTATTGCTCCATATCAATCCTCCATTATTCCTCTTGTTGTAGCGTGCAACCCGATCCCACCATATCAGTACCAAACACTCAATGTACACAGTCAATTTACAGTCTAAATCACAAGGTCTTTACGATAAATAAATACCAAACTGAACCAAGCAAAGGAAACCTTGATCAATATAAAATCTACTCCAATATACTACACATCTAGACCAATCCAGCAATTTATAATTAAAAGGTGCAAACAAGTCAATTTAAGAAAATAGCGGGGATTAGAGGACCTATGGGAAGAACTAACATAGCTAACAGGAGAAAATATTGATTAACACGTAGCAGTTAAGCATGGAAGCATTTAGAGCATATAACAACTAAGACAGGAAAAATAGATAATTTGGTGACGTAAGCACTCATCACCTCGCATATACGCCACTCACATGGATTTCACATAATCACACAGTCCGAGGGTTCCTAATTCCCTCAAGTCAAGGTTAGACACAACACTTACCTCGATCCATAGGTCACTCACTGCTCAATTATCGCATTTCCTCTAGTTTCCACCTCTGAACCACTCGTATCTAGTTATAATTATTTTAATAACATTAATTATTGCTAAAGAAGTCGATTTCAATACATAATTATAAGTTTCCCCATATTTTTCCCAAAAAGTTAAAAATCGAACTCGGGCCCGCTTGGTCAAAACTCGAGGTTCGGACCAAAACCCATTTACCCATTCACCTCCGAGCCCGAATATGTAATTAGTTCTGGAATCTGACCCCAAATCAAGGTCTAAATCCCCAATTTGCAAGAAAAACCCCAATTATCCCAAAATACCCTAATTCCTACCATGAAAGAACAAGATTTAGGACTAGGAATTTAATGCGTGATGATGGAAATTGAAGGAAACAAGTTAAAGAGTACAAACCTATGATTTAGTGTTGAATTCCCCCTTCAAAAATCGCCCTAGGTAGAGTTCTAGTGAAAGAGTTGTGAAATTTTGAAGAATTCCCGCTTCTGGTCTGTTTTTAAGTCATGCGTCAGGCCTTCTTCGCGTTCGCGAAAGGCCTGCCACGATCGGGAAAGACAGCTTCCCAAAGGCCTACACGTTCGCGAAAGTTTGCTCCCCCTGGCCTTCGCGTTCGCGGCCCAATGATCGTGTTCGCATAGAAGAACAACGGACCCCTCCCCCAGGTCCCTAAGCCATCGCGTTCGCAACGAGCTGGACGCATTCGCTAAGGGTAAGACCTCATTGCTCCGCGTTTGCATAGAGTAAATTCCTCCCCAACCTCTTTTCCCCTTCGCCATCGCGTGAGTGACTTCACGATCGCAAAGCACAAAGTATCAGCACACCAGTAGCAGCAAAACACACCATATTTCTAAGTGTCATACTACTCGTAGCCTATCCGAAACTCACCCGAGCCCTCGAGGCTCCAAACCAAACATGCACATAAGTGTAAAAATATCATACGGACTTGCTCGTGCGATTAAATCATCAAAATAACACATAAAACTACAAATTTAGCACCAAATCACATGAAATTCTCAAGAACACTTTGAAATTCCTATTTTCACAATCGGACGTCCGAATCACATCAAATCAGTTCTGTTTCTCACCAAATTTTACAGATGAGGTATAAATATCATAACAGACATGTACCTGGCTACGGAACCAAAATACGGACCCGATACCAACAATATCAAACATTAACCAATTTCTTAAAATCATTAGATTTCATATCTCGAGTTAGGGACCTCGGAATTCTATTCCGGGCATACGCCCAGGTCCTATATTTCACGACGACCCATCGGGGCCGTCAAAATACTGGTCTTGGTCCATTTACTCAAAACGTTGACCGAAGTCAACTAAAATAAACTTTTAAGGCCAAAAATTATTATCTCATCAATTCTCAACATAAAAGCTTTCCGAAAACACGCTCGGGCTGCCCACGCAAATTGAGGAGGGTAAAAATGAGATTTTTAAGGCTAAAGAGCGCAGAATTGAATTCTAAAACATAAGATAACCTTTTGGGTCATCACAATCTCTACCTCTAAAACAGCCGTTCGTCCTCGAACGGACATAGAAAAGTACTTGAACTGGTGAATATGTGGGGATATATACTCCGCATGTCCGACTCAGACTCCCAAGTAGCTGCCTCAATAGGCTGACCTCTCCACTGCACTCGAACTGAAGGATAACTCTTGGACCTCAACTGACGAACCTGTCGGTCTAGAATAGCCACTACTCCTTCTCATAAGTCAAATCATGTCCAACTAGACAGAGCTGAGATCTAACACGTGGGATGGGTCACCATGATACTTCTGGAGCATGGACACATGGAACACTAGATCAACTGCTGATAACCTCGGAGGCAACGCAAGTCTATAAGCCATCTCTCCCACTCTATCGAGGATCTCAAAAGTCCTGATATATCTAGGGCTCAACTTGCCCTTCTTCCCAAACCTTGTGACACCTTCATGGGTGACACCCGCAGCAACACTCTCTCCCCGACCATGAACATCACATCACGAACTCTAGGGTCGGCATAACTCTTTTTCCTGGACTGAGCTATGCAAAGTCAATCTTGTATAATCTTGACCTTGTCCAAGACCTCCTGTACTAAATCTGTACCCAACAACCAAGCCTCCCCCGGCTCAAACCACCCAACTGGCGACTTGCATCGTCTACCATATAATTCCTCATAGGGAGCCATCTGAATGATCGACTTGTAGCTGTTATTGTAGGCGAACTAATCCCATGATCCTCTGAAGTCTATAACACAAGCGCAGAGAATATCCTCCAAGATCTGAATAGTACACTCGGACTGCCCGTCCGTCTGAGGATGAAATGTTGTGCTCAGCTCAACCCGCTACGATGTAATGCCCTCTAGAAGTGCGAGAAAAACTACGTACCTCGATCAGAAATGATAGACACGGGCACACTGTGAAGACGAACGAACTCACAGATGTAAACCACTGCCAACCGCTCCGAAGAATAGGTAACTGCCACAAGAATGAAGTGTGTTGAGTTAGTCAGCCTATCCGTAATGACCCAAACGGCGTCAAACTTCCTCTGAGTCCGTGGGATCCAAAACAAAGTCCATAGTGATATGCTCCCACTTCCACTCAGGAATCTCCATCTGCTGAAGCAATGGGTCTCTGATGCTCATACTTCACATGCTGACAATTCAGGCACCGAGCTACATAAGCAACTATATCCTTCTTCATCCTCCTCCACCAATAATGTTGTTGCAAGTCTTGGTACATCTTGTCGGCGCCCAGGTGAATAGAATATCGAGAACTGTGGGCCTCCTCAAGAATCAACTCGAGAAGCCCATCAACATTAGGCACACACACACACGACCCTGAATCCTCAAAACTTCGTCATCTCCAATAGTAACCTGCTTGGCACCACCGTGCCGCACTGTGTCCCTAAGGACCAACAAATGAGGGTCATCATACTGCTGATCTCTGATACGCTCAAACAAGGAAGACTGAGTGATTGTGCAAGTTAGAACACGGTTGGGCTCTGAAATATCCAACCTCAGAAAATGGTTGGCCAAAGTCTGAACATTTGAAGCTAGTGGCCTCTCACCGACTGGAATGAACACGAGGCTGCCCATACTCACTGCCTTCCTACTCAATGCGTCGGCCACCACATTGGCCTTCCCCAGATGATATAAGAAGGTGATATCACAGTCTTTCAATAACTCCAACCATCTCCTCTGCCTCAAATTGAGATCCTTTTTCTTGAAAAAATATTGAAGGCTGCGATGATCCGTGAAAACCTCACACGACATGCCATAAAGATAGTGCCTCTAAATCTTCAGCGTATGAACAATGGTTGCCAACTCTAAATCATGGACAAGGTAATTCTTCTCATGAACCTTCAACTACCGAGATGCATATGCAATCACCCTGCCCTCCTGTATCAATACTGCTCCGAGACCAACACGGGAGTCATCACAATATACCGTGTAAGATCCTGAACCTGATGGTAACACCAACACCGGCGCTGTAGTCAAAGCTGTCTTGAGCTTCTGAAAGCTCGCGTCACACTCGTCCGACCATCTGAACGGGCACCCTTCTGGGTCAACCTGGTCAACGGGGGCTGCTATAGATGAAACTCCCTCCACAAATCGACGGTAATAATCCGCCAAACCCAAAGAAGCTCCTGATCTCCGTGGCTGAAGTGGGTCTATGCAAGTTCTTGACTGCCTCAATCTTCTTCAGATCTACCTGAATACCCTCTGCTGACACCACATGGCCCAAGAAAGCAACTGAATCCAACCAAAACTCGCACTTTAAAAATTTTACATACAACCGACTGTCCCTCAAAGTCTGGAGTACTATCCTAAGGTGCTGCTCATGCTCCTTCCTACTAGGGGAGTATATCAAGATGTCATCAATAATCACAATCATAAAGGAATCCAAATAAGGCTTGTACACTCGGTTCATCAAATCCATAAATGATGTTGGGGCATCAGTCAACCCAAAGGACATCACCAGAAACTCATAGTGCTCATACCACGTCCGAAAAGCTATCTTAGGGACATCGGATGCCCTAATACTCAATGATAGTAGCCAGATCTCAAATCAATCTTTGAACAGTTCACTTGCTAGGCAAGCCAACGTTAGAACATTTAACTTCTTTTAGTAGTTTTAATAGTAATATTGATAACAAACTAAAATAACAGATAAGTATTAAGCACAAATGCGGAAATTAAACAACCAATCATCTATTACAAATTATTTTATCAATTAAGTGGGTATTTAACAAGTAGCCTCTTTTAATTTGGTTCAATTTCAGACCTATCCCATATTATTATCCCCAGCCCAATTTTAATCATAGCCCAAATACCCATAAGCCCAATTTGCACCTACCCGGCCCAAACCCCCATCAAATCATTGTCGTTGATCTTTTAGATCAACGGTCCACAATAAACCTTAACATTTTTATTCACAACCAACCCTAACCCCCCCTCACTTTTCATTTTTCGTCGTTCTAGTTTCCCTAACCTCTCAAATTCTCTCTCAACTCACCCTAACCCTAATCACCATCACCGGAGAGAAACCCCTTCTATGGTGTTTCTGTGCCTTCTCCGACCACCACTGGTCTCCTAAACTCCCTGGCTCTTTGATTTCATGATTCCTTGATGAGATCTCAAGGAAAGACACCCGGATTCTACCTGAAAATTGTTTACCGGTCTATCTATGACCTTTCTCGTTTATGAGTATTGGTTTCCTCCTATTTTTAGTTCGAATCCATAGTTTTGACCGAGTTTATTTCATCTCTACTATTATTCTGAAAACCCTAGTTTACGACTACTCGAATCCGTTTAGATCTTTGTAGATCTGAAACGGTTCGAGTATTATCTGGTATTTTCCGTTGAAGATCTCCTGTTTTGGTTAACTATTTCGATTCCATTTGCTTTCTTCTGAAATTAGGGTTTGCCCTAAGTATTTTTCAAAATGGTTGTCTTTCTAACCTTTTTAGTGTTTAAACTAATTGTTTCTTTACTAGCTTGACTGATCCTCGTGTATTTTTCTGTGTGTTACACTTAGTTTTTCAATTTTTTTTTGATTGTGCTTATCTCTGCGAACCAGTCTTATTAGCTTATTTTATTTAGGAGCTTAAACAATTTTCCCTGTTAAAATCAGTATTTTGTGAGATTTCTACTTCATTGACTTATGTTAAGGATTTTAACGATTTCTTTCTTGTTAAAATCAGAACCCTTTGGGATTATTACTTGGTTGATTTCTATCTAAGGTTCAAATAACTCTTTCCTATAAAATTAGTACTCTTTGAAGATTTTTACTGATTGTTTCCTGTTAATTGCCTTGTTAAAATTCGTGTGCTGAGATTTTACTAGTTTCCTTATTTGTGACATGTTTTCCCTATTTTACTTACCTTAATTAGTAGGAAATAGTTTGGGATTTCTGTTGACTCCCTGTATGGTATGATTTTGATTCATTACCTTAATTGAACCCTGTTATGACCGTTAATTGACTATTCCCCAATTAAAGGGATCTTTTCCGGACTTCGTATATAAATTGATTCTGTGATTTGGTTGATTGATCCTTAATTGATTGAACTTTGATTCTCTTTACCTTACTTGTTCCACTCCCTTATATATATACTCTTGTATTTCCTCAAAAACACGGACAATAGTTCAAAAAATACACACACACACACAAACTTATATATATACACTCTTGTATTTCCTCAAAAACACAGACAATAGTTCAAAAAATACACACACACACACAAACTTTCTCTCCTCTTTCTGCTATTTGTGCTAATTGCTTGTCTAGCCGGCTAAAAGCCAAGGCTAGACTGTGGAACTCTACTTGCTTTGTTTTCTGCACTTTGCTTCCTTAACTGGTATGTTCTTATTTCAATATCTCGTAAATTCAATACTATGTGCTCCATAGTTATTAAATTCATGCCTATTCCCGCACTAGTTTAACTAATTATGTACTTAGTTGTTCTTCATGTTTACTGCTTTGATCACTATGCTTAAGTTTTTACCCTCTCTTGTTCAGTGTTTTAATCAGCATGTCTAGGGTTCAATCTTCTTGTTTGCTATTTTAGCCAGCATGTTTACTTGAGCTCTTGTTTGTTTCCTTCAACTAGCATGCTCATTTTAAATAGTTCAGGCTCCTAATTTATCTGATTAATCACAATTGGTATGACTAATCCTGTCCTCAATATGGATGTTCCTGCATTCTGCCTCTATGCTCTAATGTCTACTATCACTTTAGATTTAAGTATAATTTCCTTGACAATACTCTGAACCAGTGGTTTGTATTCTAATGTTATGAGTTTGGTCACTGGTTGTCAATCAATCCTTGCTTGTTATGTGTACTTATTGATCAATATGATTCCCCTCTTATCCATGTTCATGTGTTTTTGATTAAGCTCCCTATGTTCCCAACCCCCATGATCCCTGTTTGTGAACTTGTTTGGCTTCACTTAGAGTTAAGTAATAAATGGCCTTGAATATGGGCACTCTAACTTTTGTGATTGTGTGGTTGTTTGTTGAATCTTTGGTCTTCTTAGAATTGCTTCCAAAACTGTTTTCACACTTAACATTTTTCCTAAAACTGTTTCCATTCCTAAAATACTTTTCACTCCTAAATATTTTACCTCTACACTATTTTTTTCCAAAATCTTCTCAACTATGTCAAGCACTCGCACTTCTACTCTTAGATTACTTAGTTTCTGCTCCTCCAGTGTGTGTACTGCCTAGGAATCCATGAGATTCCTTCGAACTCTGGCACACTGAGGCTGGCCCTTCCACACTGCACATAATCCCTTCCTTATTTTAAAAGAACTTGGTGTGAGGATTGCTCGGAGTCCTGAGGCCCTTGGGAACTTTAACGCACCTGGATACCTCATTGGATACTATGGACTATGGCACCTTGGACTGTTTTGAAGGCCTGGTATCTCCAGATTTACTTTGGGCCTATTTTAATCTCCCTATAGCGCAACTTATATTTATTATGTAATTCGTTCATTTATGGTCTGTAATAATAACCCCTGTAAATAGATATTGGGGAAATTAGTAAAAGGGGAGGGATTCCTATATGACTTTTGTGGGGAAAACGGGTAGAACCATGCCTTTAGGTCTATATTATGTTTACTTGCATTAGAAATCATGCTTTTAGGCCTATATTATGTTTACTTGCATTAAAAATAATGCTTTAGGCTTATACTATGTTTACTTGCATCAGAAACCATGCTTTTAGGACCATTTGGCATACTAGGCAATATGTTATAGGCTCATTACCTCATTTATCATGAAATTCTGCTTTTGCATAATCATGATCACCTAGAAATCATGTTATTAAGTTACTACTGAAATTCTGCCTAATAAAATGTCATTTCTTTATGTGCATTAGAATCCTACTTTAGGGCTGTGTTTATATTCGCTTTAAACCATGTCTACATCACCTAAATCAGTAACCGCCATGTCTATAAGGATGCTTAAAAGCAGCCCCAACGCCTAGACGCCATGTTATAGGATAAATATGTGTGGAATCGATTTCTTGATATTCAACACCTAGACCAGCATGCCTATAGGACTTAATAAGTTCAAACTGTTTTAAAACTAATTCCCAGAATTCTGATTTCATGTTTATGGGGTATTACAGATCCACGCCTAGGCAAGCCTTAGGTAATTAAGGTCCTATAAAGCTGTAAAATTGTGCTCTGTATATTTGTGAAACTGCCCAGGTTCAACATGTTCTAATCAGTAGGCAAACTGATTAGGTTTATGTCACTTCATTTTAAAACAATGTTGCATATTCTCTGCTTGTTATGCTCACCTAATATCCTGTTCTAGGACCTTCTAAAAATTCTCTGAAATCTGTGTTTGAGACGTGCTAATTATCTACTTATGTGTGGAGGTAAACATGAGCCCTCTTAATTGTTTTCATACTTGATAGTCCTATATGTTCTTTGTTGTCACTTAGATTTTCCTTTTTAAACACCTTAGGAGAGACTAGAACTGCCTAAAATTAGAGGTCCTAAACACCTCCGGGACCACAAGGAAGGGAGTTGTCCCAAATGAATGTCGAAACCGATTCAGCGAGGAAAAAAAGGGGGCGCGACAGCATGGCGACTCTGCTGGGAATTTTAGGCTTTTACCATAACAAACCTGTTTTTTGTAAATTAGTCTTAAGCATGCTTCTTTTTGCTAATATGTGTGCACCCTTTCCCTTTCCCCTTATGTGAATTTAATTGCCCGTTTTGAGCATTTATGATTTCCTTTACTGCAGAAACTGACTTATTTCTTTGTTTTTCTTTCTTAAACGTCTTTCAATTATTAAATATCGCATATATTATTTTCCTAACATGCAAATACGTGACAACATGTTATTTACTGCTGCATAAATCATGCTCAACATCATATTCCACTTGTGCGTAATCAATCATTTAGCAACACTTGATGAGTGGTTGCGCTCTTCCTATATATCACCCTTTAAATTCGAAAAGGCTTATTTGCGGTAAAACTAGTTGATCAGCAGTGCAATCAATGGTTTCGTGCCTTTCCCCCTCAAGTTGTCAGCTTGAGGGTACCAGTATAGACCCCCGTAGCAACCTTACTCTGATTATAGTTGTACATGCATCATGGTCAAACCTAGCCGGGTTAGTATGTTGTCCACATAATAACCCGTTAAGATAAGCCATATCCAAAAGTTTGTCGGGGTTTCCATAATCCCAATGGACGCGACCACGTTTTGTGCATTAATTTTTGGAGAACTAAATGCCAATATACTAATCATCAATATATAAATAGTCGAATCTGGAGGGGGAAAGGGCCTAACTTTATTTGTTTTGTAGAAAATGAGGCACGAGGTCCCCAGATTTGGCATGGTCCAAAATATACCATCAGTACTACTAGACTGGTGGGAAGATCTTTCCTCAAGTAACAAAAAACATGTGAAGAAGGTCATGGGAGATTTGCCTTCTCTGTTAGACATCCATCCAAATAACATGTTGATGGAAGCTGCAACCATGTTCTGGGATCGTGAAAAATCAGTGTTTCTCTTCGGGGACATAGATATGACCCCGCTCCTAGAAGAAATTGGGGGATTTGCTGGGCTACCTTGGGACAGCCCTGGGTTATTGGTACCAGAAAATCGCACTGGCAAGGATTTCTAAAAATGATGGGTTTGAAAAAGAACATTGATTTTGAGTGTTTAAAGAAATCTTATATACCATTTGACTACTTGTATGAGAGATACAGTCATAGCAAGTCCTACCGTATTTTCCATGATGATTTTTCCATCACTTCCTTGGGACATTTTCATCGCAGAGTTTTCGTGTTCATTGTTTGCTTCTTGACTATGATAGTGTTCCCAACAAAAAGGGAAAGAATTCACACTAGATTGGCTATGGTCACCAAGACTCTAATGGAAGGAATCGAGGGACAGACATACACCATAGTCCTTATGATTATAGTTGATATCTACTGGGCCTTGGACCACTACCAGAAAGGGTCCAAACATTTCGAGGGTTGCAATTTACTGCTGCAATTGTGGTTAATGGAGCATCTCCAAAAGGGTCAATATCACCAGGAGTTTCCATGAAGGGCGTGGAATGAGCATATTGCCTTCCATCACCCTAAACGGATGACTTATATTTCGGAGCTCAACCAGAGAGTGCTAAGGAATGGGTGGAGTTCTTCGACAATTTGACTGAGAATCAGGTTCAGTGGATGTTTGAATGGTTCCCTACTAACAAATTCATCATCAGGTCAAGGGACACTCCTCACTTGGTGTTGATCATTTTAAGGGGAATAAACCTTTATGTTCCCATCAGGGTTATGAGGCAGGCAGGCAGGAAGCAGATCATACCACGGGTCGCAAAGATAAGTCATTTCTGAGCAGATTTTCAGGATGATGACATCCCTTACAAGTGTCAAGGTCAGCATATGTGGAACTCAAAGATTATTGTGGAAAAAGACACCATCGATCCAGACAGGTATCACGCGGGACATGCACCCTTTTACCCGGCATGGTTGGAGGATAACTTAGCTGGGAAAGTTGAGCCAGGAATTGCTCGGGGAAACATGGTCATAGACGAGGATGCAGAACCCAAGTAAAGTACAACAAGTCACGTAAGAGGTTTCATGACCCCGAGTCCGAACATCAGGAGATACATGAGACGTACATGAGACTAATCCAGGAATGGAGGGAAACAGCTATCACCTCCAATGAAAGGGTAGAATATCATTAACATGGTTTGATGGAGCTAGAAGGAAAGATAAGAAAGAGGGTCGTTGACTGCCAGAATGCTGAAGGAAGTGAGGGAGGACATCTCGCAAGAGTATACCTGTTGTTGGGCATGCGCGAACTAGGGGACCTGATTGATGGAGTCAGAAAGATCAAGCCCGAGGAAGGTCCTTCTAAGACCAAGTATATTAGATTTACCTATCTTTCCTAAATGTAATAAGGCCAAATGCCAGTAGTGACCTATCTTTTATTATTTTAGTGTCGTGTTGGATTCATCTATTTTTATATTAATGAAATGAGGCAATTATTGGCATCTAAATTCTCCAAAAAATTTGTCTCTAGGCCTACCTCGGGCACAATGAGGCTCCCAAAATAAGACGTGAATTTACATTCCACGATATGTGTTTAAATACCGCAAATATTATTTTTAGAACTCTTACTGACTTGGCTACCTTTTGTTTTTCCTTCTTTCTTTTGATTATTCTCATTCCCCAAAGGTTGGTTCGCGCATACTGGCATCATCAACTTATCATACCAGATCCAGGGGCCCTCCACCTTCTCCTCCTCCTAGTCCACCAAAAGGCAAAGGGAAAGCAAAGATGGATGATTTGAACGGCACCAGAAAAGACAATAACATACATGTTGAACATACAGAAGCTTCTGATGGTCGAGGTACTTAGGCCCCAAATGATGTGGTGTCACGACTTAAGTAAAAAATACTAGAACTCCAGGGTGAGATCAAACAGGTCTAAAACTTAGCAAATATATCCCTCACACTCAATATCCTAGATGTCAACCATTCAAACACTCAAAACCCCGCACCACCGCAAAACACACCCAACAAGCGCCCACAGAATCCTCCTGCACCTCACCATTATACAACCCCACCACAAAATCAAACTATCCCACCACAATACCAGTAAAACATCTACCACACTCCACAAAACACCCCGCCAGTCATTCCTGAACCCCAGAATTCCACCAATGATCACCATTATACCCAAACTCCTGGTCATCAAAACAACCCTATATACGTGGAAACCCTACCTCACTCCACTCAGCCCGTATCCTATACACCAGAATCCATTGAATAGGACTTGCTCATTAAGAACCTGGCTGAAGAGCTCAAGAAGTTGACGAGTCGGGTTCAAGGCATCGAAAGGAGAAAATGGATAGAAGGTCTGAACTATGAAGACTTATGCATACAGCCCGACGTAAAACTGCTGGAGAATTACAAACCCCCCAAGTTTGAAATGTTTGACGAACAGGTGATCCCAGGGTTCACTTGAGGACTTATTGCGACAAGCTTGTAGGGGTCGGAAGGGATGAAAGGATCCGAATGAAGCTTTTCATGAGGAGTCTTATAGGAGATGCTTTATCCTGGTACATCAGCCAGGATCCCAAGAAGTGGGCCAACTGGGTGAGTATGGCGTCTGACTTCATGGACAGATTCAGGTTTAACACAGAGAATGCACCAGATGTCTTTTACATTTACAACTTAAAGAAGAAGCCCACTAAGACCTTTCGTGAGTATGCCACTCGTTAGAGGTCGGAAGTAGCCAAAGCCAGGTCTACATTGGATGAAGAACAGATAAACAAGTTCTTCGTCAGAGCACAGGATCCACAGTACTATGAAAGATTGATGGTTATTGAAAACAGTAAGTTCTCCGATATCATCAAATTCGGAGAAAGGATTGAAGAGGGTATTAAAAGCGGTATGATGACAAACTTTGAAGCATTGCAGGCCACAAACAAAGCATTGCAGTCAGGGGGTATATCGAAGAAGAAAGATGCATGAACAGTAATGGTCGCCCAAGGACCCAAAACTCCACTTGTATATCAAACCTCCCCACTTACATACCAAGCACCTCCACCCATATATCAACCATCACCTCCCAGATATTCCCAACCAGCCACTGCTTATCACACATATAATTCCCAACCATCTCACTTTCAGTCACCTCCAACCCGCCCAAACTATCCAAGACCTCGGCCTAACTTTGACCACAGACCACCTAGACAATACACTGCCATTACCGAACCCATTGACCAGTTGTATGAAAGGCTGAGGGTTACTGGTTATGTCACTTTTATCCCTGTTGCAACCGTGGAGAATCCATCCCAATGGGTAAACCCAAACAAGACCTGTGCATATCATTCTGGAATGAAAGGGCACACCATTAACAAGTGCCAAAAACTAAAGGATAAGATCCAGACCTTGATTGATAATAAGGTCATTCAGGCTAAATAAGCTACACCCAACGTCCACAACAACCCCCTCCCAAATCATAGGGGTAAAGGTGTCAATGTGATAGAGACCGATGAGGAATGGGATCCCGAGGGATCGATTAGACTTATCAAAGAGGGTGACAATCCTAAGAAACCCGCGGTCACGCTCAATCTTATTAAAATACAAATACAGCTACCAGTGGAGGTTGAGATAGATGCATCAGTTCCATTTGAAGTTGAGATAGCACCCCCTGCAACTTAGCATGTTCCATTCGAGGTGGAAGTAACCACGCCTTTCATAGTGACAGTGCCAACCACGCCGCCTTTCAACACTAAGGCTATACCTTGGGATTATGTGGCCGAAGCTAGAAAGAGAGGAAAGAACAAAATAGAAGAGTTCGGTGATGCGCAAGGGATGACCAGAACGGGAAGAGTCTATACACCAGAGCATTTGGGAGAAACCAGTAAGCATGCCTCTAACAGACCGCCCGTTATTTAAACAGGCCCGGATGACTTTGGAGAAAAGTGCAAGCAAAAGAGTATTCAGTCACAGATCATTTGAACAAGACTCCTGTTCAGATATCTATCATGTCACTGCTACAGAATTCAGAAGTGCACAGGAATGCTCTCTTAAAGGTGTTAAGCGAGGCATATGTACCTAACAACATCACTGGCGGAGAAATGGCCAATATGGTGGGACAGGTGCTGGAAAGTCACAAAATCACCTTCCACGAGGACGAGCTACCACCCGAGGGTTTGAATCATAACAGGGCACTACATATTACCGTGAAATGTGAGGATAATTTCATTGCCAGAGTTCTAATAAATGGGGATCCATTCTCAATATTTTTCCATTGACAACACTGAAGAGGATGGGTAAAGGCATGTATGAAATACGAGAAGGGACCATGAACGTGAAGGCATTTAATGGGTCTCATAGGGCTACCATTGGGGAAACCAATCTCTGTTTACAGATGGGGCCTACATGGTTTTATGTCTAGTTTGAGGTGTTGGACATATCCGTATCCTATAATCTATTGTTCGGACGACCATGGATACACGCCGCTGGGGTGTGGCATCAACTTTCCATCAGGCGATGAAGTTCGAATGGAACCATCAAGAGGTGATTATACACGTAGATGGGAGCAACCCCATTTACAACCGTCAGACTATCCCGGTGGTTGAGAATAGAAGAAGGCTCGGGGGAGAAACTTATCATCACATCGAGCGGGTCAATGCAATTGAGAAAGATAACTGGTGGAGCAGCAAGATAGAAAGTATACTAGAGTGGAGAGGATATGAACCCGGCAAGGGTCTTGGCAAAAACCTTCAGGGTATCTCCAAGCCAATACAGTTGAAACGTCATGGTACAACTTTGGGCTAGGGTATCAGTACACCTGGAGAGAATACAATGATTGGTCACCACCGTGACGTGGTCCGTACTATCCACTTGAGCAGCATGTACCACACTTGAGTCAGACTTTCTAGCAGACCGACATCATATGGAGATCAGAGGAGGAAGAAGCATTGGCCGCCTTGAGGAACTTGTTCCTAGAGGATGATGACATGGAGTGTAATTGTTGAGGAGGAGGAGGAGGAGGAGGAAGGCCCTACTATTCGAGTTGTGGAGAAAGGATTATTCCTCAAGAATTGGACTATCATACCATCCATGGCCCGACGAGTCCCGGGTTAGCAAGGCTGAACAACAGTGTTTATTTTGATGTTTTCTAAGAAAATGATTTCCCTTTTTGCATTTGTTTTAAATGAAACCTCCAGTGTTCCAAAAATGTTGTTTAAATTATTGAAAATCGCTTTTATGTTTCAATGGATCGATATTTATTATTATCATTTTCTCTCAAATCTTTATCTATACGGCATTACTATTTCCTATCTTGATGAACCAACAACTGTGACATGTAATGAGACAACGCAACAAAAGGATAATGATTCAGAAGAAAAGGATGTTATACCCGAGGAAATCATCAGGGAAGTAGAGGATTTTGAGAACAAGCCCAAGTCCAACCTGGACGAAACTGAGACAATAACTTAGGAGATTCCAAAACTATCAAGGAGACCCGCATCAACATTCACTTATCACCATCAGAAAAGGAAGAGTACACACAGTTCCTGAAAGAGTATGAGGATATCTTTGCATGGTTATACGATGATATGACCGGGTTAAGTATATCTACTGTGGCTCACAAGTTGCCCACAAACCCAATGTGTCCACCAGTAAAGTAGAAACTTAGGAAATTCAAGCATGATATGAGTCAAATCAAGGCCAAGGTCTTCAGGGTGGTTAAATACCCAACTTGGTTAGCCAATATCGTGCCAGTTCCAAAGAAAGATGGGAAAGTCAGAGTCTGTGTTGATTATCGGGATCTAAACAGAGAAAGTCCCAAGGATGATTTCCCGCTACCAAACATACACATTCTGATCGACAATTGCTCCAAGCATGAACTCCAGTCCTTTGTAGATTTCTTCACCATTTATCATCAGATTTGGATGGACGAAGAAAACTCAGAGAAAATAGCCTTCATTATACAATGAGGGTGTATTGTTACAAGATGATGCCATTCGGTCTAAAGAATCTTGGGGCCACCTACATGAGGGCTATGACTACCATTTTTCATGACATGATACATAAGGAGATCGAGGTGTATGTGGACGACGTCATCTTCAAATCCAAGAAAGCCACAAATCATATAGCATATTTGAGGAAGTTCTTTGACAGACTGCAGAAGTACAACCTAAAATTAAACCCTGCAAAGTGTGCATTCGGGGTCCCTGCCAGAAAGTTACTTGGGTTCATTGTCAGCCGCCGAGGGATAGAATTGGATCCATCAAAAGTCAAAGACATCCAGGAGCTGCCACTGCCAAAGAATAAGAAATATGTAATGAGTTTTTTAGGACGGCTAAACTACATCACCCGGTTCATAGCCCAGTCCACAATCATATGTGAGCCAATTTTCAAGATGTTGAAGAAAGATGTTGCAACTAGTTGGACCGAGGATTGTCAAAGGGATTTCGATAAGATCAAGGAGTACCTATCAACACCACCAGTTTTGGTCCGTCCAGAGCTAGTAAGACCTTTGCTACTCTACCTCGTAGTGTTAGATGGAGCCTTCAGCTACGTTCTGGGACAGCACGACGAGACAGGGAGAAAGGAAAAAGCTATCTATTACATGAGTAAGAAATTCACTCCATATGAAGCGTGGTACTCTCTATTGGAATGTACCTTTGCGCCTTGACCTGGATAGCTCAAAATCTGAGGCATTACTTCTGTGCTTACACAACGTACCTCATATCAAGAATGGATCCCCTGAAATATATCTTTCAAACACCTATGCCCACTGGCAAGCTGGCTAAGTGGAAAATCTTGTTGAGTGAGTTCGACATTATTTATGTAACTCAGAAAGCAGTCAAAGGATAGGCACTAGTAGATCATCTTGCTGAAAACCCTGTGGAAGGAGAATACAAACCCCTAAAAACGTATTTTCCCGATGAAGAAGTGCTATTCATAGGGGAGGATATTGTTGAATCCAATGATGGTTGGAGGATGTTCTTTCACGAAGCGGCAAATTTCAAAGGAGTCGGTATTGGATTTTTCTTGGTATCGAAAACCGGCCAACATTATCTGGTATTTGCTAAACACAAATTTCCCTGCACCAACAACATGGAAGAGTATGGATCTTTCATCCTAGGACTCAACATGGCCATCAACATGAATATTCAGGAGCTGTTGGTAATCGACAATTCAGATTTGCTTGTGCACCAGGTACAAGGAGAATGGGCCACCAAAAATTCCAAGATACTGCCATATTTGCACCATGTGCAGGAATTGAGAAAGAGGTTCACAATGATAGAGTTTCGGCATGTTCCCAGGGTTCAGAACGAGTTTGCCGATGCATTGGCCACTTTGTCATCAATGATACAGCATCCAGACAAGAACTTCATTGATCCTATCCCAGTAAGGATCCATAGTCAGCCGGCATATTGTGCTCATGTTGAAGAAGAAACAGATGGGGAACCTTGGTTCCTCGACATCAAAAGGTATCTGACAAAAGGGGAATACTTGGAGCATGCAAACCATACTCATAAACGCACGCTCCGGAGATTGTCCAACAATTTCTTCCATAACGGAGGAACCCTATATAGAAGAACTCCTGATTTGGGATTGTTGAGGTGCGTCGACGCGAAAGAAGCTTCTAAGTTGCTAGAAAAGATACATGTTGGAACCTGCAGCCCGCATATGAATGGTTTTGTCTTGGCCAAGAATATACTCAGGGCCGGTTATTTCTGGATGACCATGGAGACAGATTGCATCCGTCATGTCCAAAAATGCTACCAATGTCAAGTACATGCAGATATGATAAAAGTGCCGCCAAATAAGCTCAATGCAACAAGCTCACCTTGGTCATTCGCCACCTGGGGAATGGATGTCATTGGTCTAATCGATTCCACCGCCTCAAATAGGCATCGGTTTATCTTGGTAGCTATTGATTACTTCATCAAATGGGTTGAAGAAGCATCTTACAAGGTAGTGACTAATAAAGTCGTAGCAGATTTTGTCCGCGACTGGATTGTTTGCCGATTCGGAGTTCTGGAGTCCATTATCACTGACAATGCCGCCAATCTCAATAGCAATCTGATGAAAGCCATGTGTGAGACCTTCAAAATCAAGCACAAGAATTCCATAACCCGTCAATACTCTATGAACGGGAGGAGCCCTCATACTCGCAGAAATGGACGGAGAAGTCTGGCCAAAACCAATCAATTTAGATGCAGTCAAGCGATACTATATGTAATTGTTTATGTTTCGGCAAATGATGTTAAGTGAACTACACTCGACCTGATTCCCGTTTAAGAGGGGATACGTAGGCAGCCCTATGGGTTCGGTCACAATTCAATAAAAAAAATTATTTTCCCACCATCAGAAACTGGAGCAGAATTTTGAGGAGGACCCTCAAAATTCTGAAGCAAGTTCAGCCGATCACAATATATACAACAGCCAGAAATGTTTGTTTGTCTAACTGGGGCAAAATTTTGAGGAGGACTGATGCGAGACTAAATTGCATAGTTTAACATGTGATATACCTTACATTTTATGCGCATTAATGATAAAATTACACTTGTTATGTGCTTAATGGAGTTTATTTTATGTGTAGGTGAATTGGAAATGGAAACGGAGCTAAAGGGATGCAAATACGTCAAAAATACGCAAAAGGAGACGCCCGGGCGATAGCCGGGCGTTTGCCCCCTAAAGCCAGGCCCCCCTGGCGTTAGGGGGGCGTTTACCCCATAAAGCCTGCCCCCCCCCCCCTGGCGTTAGGGGGGCGTTAGGGCCATAACGCCAGGCCCCCCTGGCCTTAGGGGGGCGTTAGAGCCCAAACGCCAGGGGTCTCCAGTGTCGCCCAAGTCCGAGTTTGACGAGTTTAAGTGTTTCCCAAGTGAAATAGAAGTCTCCTACACGGTTAGGGTTCGCCCTAAACCTATAAATAGACTCCTAAAACACAAATAAGGGAGGAGATTCGTGGATTAATAGTAGAGAAGAAGAAAATTCCATTGAAGAGCAAGAACAACGATTTCTACAATTTAGTAATTCTTATTTTATATTTCCATTATGCAATTTCTTGTAGTTTTGTTTAGTTTAAACATGAGCAGCTAAGTTTTAATCTAGGGTTTTGGTAGAACCCGTTGGGGATGAACGTCGTTTGATAATAATATAGTTTGATTGATTATTCTCTATTTGTTCAACTACGTTCTTATTGTAGTTAATTGAATGGCCATCAATTAGCTGTGCCTATTTAGTATGTATCTACTTGAGAGAGAGTGCATATTTAGGCAATTGTTGAACAACACCACTCCTATAGTATACACGAAAGTCATAACCGAGGGTTTAGGGGTTGGATTAGCAATAATGATACCTCGGGTGTAATCTAAAGTGAACTGTAATGAAATCTAGCT
>MDKJ01323828.1:0-51546 GCA_005239525.1 Nicotiana knightiana | reverse complement strand
AGTCAAATAGATATATATTATTTCTTCGTGAGGTCAAGCGTTCCATTTTAATTAAAATTTAATATCATAGATTTCCTTTTGGTTAATATTGGCAGTAAGGTTTCCTTCAGATTTTTGGAACCTTACTTAGTTATTGAGATGGTTTGAAAGATTCTTTTAATCTTTACACTTTCACTGTTCAATTTTTATTTTATTTTTCCATTTTTTTTGTTCTTTCCTTTTCATTTCCTTGATTTTAGAATAGTAAAAGTCAATATTTTTATTTGGGTATCACGTTTTCTATCACTATGGTCAATTAGTTTTCTCTATGATAAGTTAATTTGAGTGTTAGAGCTATGCAAGTAATAGTCACAGATGGGCTCTTATCTCTCTTTGATCGTATCTTTTGTTTCTTATTACTTAATTTCATGTTCGCTATTTTTATGATTTTTTTTCTACCGAGTTTTATGTCATTTACTGTCTTCCTTTTAGATTTCAACTACAAAAAAAAGATTTTATTGCTCTGCTTTTTGATAAATTTTGGTTGAGTTGTTCTGTTTGAGAACTATGTCATTTATTAATAATTAAGGGAACTCACCTCCTAATCCATTGCAATGTATGAATCTACAATTAAGAATTGACATTGAGAATTAAAGTTAAAGGTAGATTTCATTTCAAACTGTTATGTGTTGTTTAATATTGTATCACAAGAAATCCAGTAAGGTTTGATAAATCAGGGTAGAATTGAGTGAATTGACAGACAACAAATAATGGAAGAGCAATAAATCATCACGGCTATGGGTACGGCTCCCGTGGCATAGTCATGATTACGTAATCTACACACGCGTTTGCAACTCATGTTACCCAATCACAACTTCAAACAATAATTAAAATCAACACGTTGTAAATTGCGGGTACATTTCATGTGGCGCGTTTGCAATGTGTCCAAAAAAGACAAGTGCACGACAATTGTGACTTGTTTCACAATAATTTCGTAAATTTTAAAAGCGGTTCAAAAGGTTTAAAAATGCACAATAAGTTTAAAATATGTAAATAATTAGATAATTAGGCATAATATTAATAGTTAAGCGACCGTGCTAGAACCACGGAATTCGGGAGTGCCTAACACCTTCTCCCGGGTTAACAGAATTTCTTATCCAGATTTCTGGTTCGTAGACATTTTTAAACAGAGTCAAAAATTTCCTCGGTTTGGGATTTCAATAAATAAATGGTGTCTCGGAACACCGTAAAAAATTCGGGTGGCGACTCTGAAACTAAAATAAATCCCAAATCTGAATAATATCACTTTAATTGGAAAAACTCTCTTATTACCCTTCATTAATTCGGGGTAGTGGAAAAAGGAGGTGTGACAGGGATTATGAAACCCTAATTTTGAGACGAAAGGTCGTTAAGAAATAGGAAGGTGTTTCAAAGGAAAACATGTAAAAAGCTTCGTAATATGCATAGATCTAAGTCTGATCTAGAAGAAACCAAAAGATATCAGGAGCTAGGGTTTCGTGGAACCTAGAGAAACGAGAAAAAACCTTAAAGATGTCTCAGACTTTAACCGGAAAAGTCGTAACTCGTACTCAGATGGACGGAGGCCAGAAGTGGCATGAGGTACCATGAGAGGTGAGTGAACCGCTCCAGGTTCACCTGAGGCCTTAGGATGCCATTAGACCGGTGCAAGGTGGACAAATGACCAGGAGATGATAGGAAGCCATGGTTTCCGGTGAGGGAACCAGCCGGAGAAGATGAACCAACTTCATCGGAAGAGGGAAGCCAGGGAAGATTCTAAAGAGAACCAGAGAGAGATAGAGAGATAATAGAGAGAGAATGAGAGCCGGAAAATGAGGGGGGGGGGGGGGGGGATAATTGGTGTTTAATTATGGTAACACTGATCTGGGCCGTTGATCTAATTCAATCAACGGCTCAGATCAACTATGAGGTTGGGCCGGGTAGTGATGGATTTTGGGCTAGGTTAGTTATGGGTTAAAGGGTCAGGTGGGGTTGGATTAAAAATGGCTAGGTTTTAAATAAAATGTGGCCAAACGTTAAATACCCAATTAAATTGAATAGATAATTAATAAAGCAGCTAATAATTACACAAAAAATGAAATTTAAATAAAGTGAAATTAAGGTAGTTAGCTAATATCAAATATAAAAATGACTAATTATTGACTGAAAATAGTGTAAAATGCACGATTGTGCTATAATTACAAAATTGTTGTAAATAACTAAATAATGCCAATATTGGCTAATTTGTGAAATAATTAAATCATAATAGAAAAAAATGGTGCATTGAGCTGAGAAATATTTTGAAATTATTAAAAATACAATTTATGCATAATTATTGAATAAAAAATACTGAATAAATTGGAATAGAAATTAGTAAAATATGGAAAATTATGAAAAAATGCCAATTATTATAAAAAGTGATTTTGAAGGTATATATGCAATTTTAAAAATAATTTGACAAAAAATTGGGTATCAACATCCGGAAATGCCACCGCTGTCAGATACATGCAGACACGATAAAGGCACCTCCAAATGAGCTTAATGCCACAAGCTCACCGTGGTCGTTCACCACTTGGGGAATGGACGTTATTGGACAAATCGAGCCTGCCGCCTCCAACGGACATAGGTTCATCTTAGTAGCAATTGATTATTTCACCAAATGGGTCGAAGCAGCCTCCTACAAAGCAGTAACTAAGAAAGTTGTGGCAGACTTTGTCCGCGACCACATTGTATGTCGGTTCGGAGTTCGAGAGTCAATCATCACCGACAATGATTCCAATCTTAAAAGTGACTTGATGAAAGCTATGTGTGAGACCTTCAAAATCAAACACAAGAATTCCACAGCCTACTGACTACAGATGAATGGAGCTGTAGAAGCCGCCAACAAAAACATCAAGAAGATTTTGAGGAAGATGATAGAAAATCACAAGTAGTGGCATGAGAAGTTATCTTTCTCTCTACTGGGATGCCGCACCACAGTCCGCACATCAACCAGGGAAACTCTTTATATGCTGGTTTATGGTACAGAAGTCGTTATTCCCGCCGAAGTTGAAATTCCTTCCTTAAGAATCATACAAGAAGCCGAGCTTAGCGATGCAGAATGGGTAAGGAGCCGTTATGAGCAACTGGCCCTCATAGACGGAAAGAGGATGAATGCAGTATGTCACGGGAAGCTTTACTAGAATAGAATGTCCAGAGCCTTCAACAAAAGAGTCAAGCTGACATCGTTCGCGCCAGGGCAGCTGGTGTTAAAGAAGATTTTTCCACATCAAGAGGAAGCCGGTGGGAAATTCTCTCCCAATGGCAAGGTCCATACATGATTCATCGAGTACTGACAGGAGGAGCACACATACTTGCATAAATGGATGGAGAAGTCTGGCCGAAGCCAATCAATTCAGATTCAGTCAAACGATGCTATGTGTAATCTTTTATTCTTTATCAATGATGTAAATTGAACTACGCCAGACCTGATTCCCGTTTAAGAGGGGATACGTAGGCAACCCTATGGGTTCGGTCATAATTCAATATAAAATTCATTTTTCCCCGCAATTGGAAACTGGGGCAGAATTTTAAGGAGGACTGTAAAAATTCCGAAGTAAGTTCAGCCGATCGCCGCACGAGCAGCAGTCAGAAACATCAACCCATCAAACTGGGGCAGAATTTTGAGGAGGACCCTCAAAATTCCATAGCAGGAAGGGTTGCAATGTCTTGAACCATGTCACGGTCATCGATTCATCTAAATTTATTTTAGATTATATGTTTATTTTATGCTTTTACAAAATCATGCATACTTATTCTTAAAACAACTTTGTTTAGAAAACGCCACCCCAATGATACGAATGGTATCATCAGATCAAGCCGAACGAATCAATCAAACCCAGCGGGAATATGAACTAACCTTCCCCCTTACAGAACTCACAACTTTTCTTTGGATGCAGGCACAAAGATTGCAAAAGCCCAAAACATACTATCCGCCCGAAGGACATATATTGTTCAAAGACATGATTCGCAAACGAGTCGCACACGCCGACATTTATTATCAACACAAACGATGCTTCACGATCACAAATGCTCCCAATGATCACAACACTGCAATCTATTATCATATAAGAATTTCTATTATCATTTATTTAATTTTTTCATAAGGCTACCTTTCTGCCTTCCGAGACTAAGCTCTGTCTCCATCTGCATTCTTGCATAAGGCTACCATTCTGCCTTCCACCCTGCATAAGGCTACCATTCTGCCTTCCACCCTGCATAAGGCTACCTTTCTGCCTTCCGAGACTAAGCTCTGTCTCCATCTGCATTCTTGCATAAGGCTACCTTGCTGCCTTCCATCCTGCATAAGGCTACCATTCTGCCTTCCATCTGCATAAGGCTACTATTCTGCCTTCCAACCTACATAAGGCTACCATTCTGCCTTCCGAGGTTAAGCTCTGCCTCTCTTTGCATAAGGCTACCTTTCTGCCTTCCGAGGCTAAGCTCTGCCTCCAATTTATTTTTTTGAAACTAAGCGCTGTCTCAAGCATTATCTATTTCGCTTTTCTTTCGGGCTAAACTCTGCCATTCAATTTGCAAGACTAAGATCTGTCTTATCCGCATTATATTATTGCATTTCATGGGCTGAAATAACGCCAACTTATCCAAAGGCATCATCGTTCGGAGGCACCATCTTCATAGCCCAAGAACACCATGTCACGGCCTGAGAATCTCTCTCGATATTGCATATAATTATTCAAAGGCGTCATGGTTCGAAGGAACCATCTTCATGGCCCGAGAACATCATTTCATGGCTTGCGAATCCTTCATCAAACAATTCATGGACCAGGACATCATGGTCTGCAGATGTCATCCTTAACCATCCAAAGGCAACATTCATGGTCCGACGGGAACTTGCATCATGTTTAACTTTATGCACAATATATGCTTGCATTGCTTATTTTCAGGTAACTCGGCAAGCAACGACTATCCTAGCAAGAACGGTCCCGCTCCAGTTTCCCTAACCATCCCGTAAATCATTTATTCATCCAGTTCTGTGTGTTGAGTTTGTTCTTGTAAAACTCCATCGGTATACCTCGTTGATGGCTCCTGAACTACATATTGACCTGATTCCTGTAAAACCAGAGGTATGTAGGCAACTCAGAAACCAGGGTGCGGCCTGAATCTCTTCAAACCGTTTCATCCGGTCAAAATTGGCCATCATATCTTTACCCGACAACTCTTTCATCCTTCCCAGGTAAAGAGAGGCAATTGTTGATACTCAATTTTTCCTCAAATTATTTTTAAACTCGCATATATGCCTTCAAAATCAGTTTTTATAACAATTTGTATTTTTCTATAATTTCCCCATATTTTTATTAATTTATTCTAATTTATCTAGTATTTTTACCTCCAATAATTAATCATAAATTGCATCACGAATGGTTTCAAAATGTTTCTTGGTTCAATATATCATTTTTTGGTCCTATTAAAATTTAATTATTTCATAAATTAGCCAAATTGGCATTATATGGCTATAATTGCAATAACTTTGCAATCATAGCCTAATTATATATTTTTTGTGCTACTTTAATCAACAATCAGTCATTTTATATTTTTAACACTAATTAATCACTTTAATTTTGTCTATTTAGCATCAATTTTATTTTATATAATTATTAGCCATTTTTTATTAATTATTTATCTATTTTTGTGGATATTTAACATTTAGCCATTTGTAATTTCAATTACAACCTTATTAATTCGGACCCCTTAACAAACTTAATACCTAAGCCCAAACCTCTACCTAACCCAGCCCAAGTCCTCTTAAATCCTGGTCGTTGATCATTTTTTATCAACGGCTCAAATTACCCCTTACCATATTAAACCCTAATGACTACCCCACTCCGTTAATTTCCCCCGCTTCATTTTTCTCTCACTCATCTCTCTATCTCCCTCTCTCTGGTTCTCCCTAGAACCTTCTCACCTTCCCCCTCCGTTGAGCTCTGTCTCCCTTCTCCGGTTACCTCCCTTTGCAGGAAATCATGGGGTCCTCACCCCTCTTAGCCTATGACTCTCCTCCCATGCCGGGTTTAACACTGTCCTAAGGTCCTCAAGTGAAGCTGGAGCGGTTCAACTCCCACCTATGGCTGTTCATGCCTTCTTAGGCTACCCTTGGCCTGTCCGAGTAAGATCTTCTCATCTCCGACTAAAACCTATGGTTTCTTAACCGATTTTCTCTCTTTTTGGGTTATCTCGCTGAAACCCTAAACTACTGGCTCTCAATTTCTTAGATCTATGATAGATTTGGAGGGTATTCTGAGTTTTTTTGCTATTTTTCTTTAAAAACTCCGAGTTTTCCCAAAAATGACTCTTCATCTTCTAAACTAGGGTTTCTCACCCCTTTTTCAAAACACTTTTTCTTTTTGATTTTGGTATTAATCTATGATTCACACTATGTTTAAATGTTTGTTTAAAATTTCTCCTCTATCCGAGTTATTCTTTTTGAAAACCCTAATTTTTCTAAGGATTTTGGGTTTTGTTTGATGATATGTTTGTTATGTGTACTGTTTCTCATGAGTACTCCGGGATTGTACATTTTTTTACCCTATGTTTTCTTGTTAGGGTTTCTGGCCGCAATTATTCCTGCCTATTATGTGATTTTGTTCATTAATGTTGCTGAACCTTCACTTCTCCTGCATGTACTACATTTATTCTGCTAATTAGGCCATGCTCTATATGAATCCCTAATTTCGTGTGATTTTACCCTATTCTGATTACTAGGGTTTCTGATTCCTGCCTATTAGGTGTTTATTCCATGTAATTCGTGTTAATTTCCTTTAGCTAATGTTATTCTTATTCGAATCCCTTGATTCCTTGTGATTAACATGCTTCACTGATTTTCCTGTGATATTCCCTACTGATTTTCTAACTTATAGAATACTTTCCTACCTTATTCTATAGTCGATTATGCTGTTAATTGATTCCTATTTTCCTTAATTAGAATTTGACGAACCTATCCTAATTACATGCTCTATACTTGTAGTATTTGAATTATTTCCTTAAGCTATGTATGGTCTCTTTCCTTATTTGTTAGTTAGCGTTTGAATAATTCCCTTAATTATGAGAGACTTATGCTGTTTTCACTCTGATTAGCTCTGAGTTCCCTAATTATTGCTTGATTATGATTTTTACCTTATTTTCACCCATTTTTCAAACTATATATATGCACACTCTTCTCTCATTAACACACGAACACATTGTTCAAAAACTCTCTCTCACAATCAAAACTCTCTTCTGCGATTTTCTTTGGTTAGTTGCTACTATTCTAAGTCAGCCGGCTATAAGCCAAGGCTGATTACTATACTATTTGGGTTCTTCTTTCTGTGTTTACTGTCTTTTATACTGGTATGTCCTGATTTCAATTCAAGTCTCAAAGACAACATGTTTCTTTTATTACTGCAATTCATCATGTTTCTAGTCTGTTTTTACTTATGGTTTTGTTGTTCAACTTTCAATTGATATGTCTACCTTATTACTTTATCAGCATTTTATGCACTCCCCTCCTTTAGACTCAGCATGTTTATGTAATGGTATCCCCTTTTCTAGTCTGCTTCAATATGATTATGTTTTTCTGTAGTAAAGCAATTTGTATGTATGTTACTTGGTTATGTGATACGTGTTGCCTCAGTCCATTAAACCCCTTTAGGATTTCTCTGATTATGTACCTATGAATACCTCTGCCTATTACGTGCTTTCCCTCACATTCTCTATACTTGTCCCTCAAATACCATTACCCATGTTTGTGGTTGTTGGACTTTTCATGGTTCTTTATTCTTTGTGTGATGCTGAACTTGTTTTGATCCTGAGATTAGTGTTGTTTTGATTACTCTGCTCTTTCAAATTTTCTCATTGATTAAACTTTTTTGTTATAAAATCATTTCAATCAAGTCTCTTTTCAAAACTATTTTTCTTACTCAACCTTTTCAAAACTATGTCAAGAACTTACTCTACTCCTAGACCCTTAAGTTCTTCCCCCTTGGTGTGAGCACTACTTTGGGACCCTTGAGCTCCCTCTGAACTCTAACACACTAAGGCTGACCCTTCCACACTGCACTTACTCTGATATGGCTGTGAAATCTGGGTGTGAGCACTGCCGGGATCCCTTGAGGTCCTTTGGGAACTTTGACACACCTGAATTATGAGAAAGGCTGTGAAACATCATTTGGCATTAAGGACATGGATATCTGGGCCTATATTGCAGGCTCCCCATAGATAACATCTTATTTTTCTTATTTCAGTTATGTAATTCATACTCAATGGTATGTAATAACTATTTGTAAAATACTCTGGGATTGGATAGTGAAAAAGGGAGGGTAATATGTATGTTGTAGTATAGACAAGGGTAGAAACCATGCTCCTAGGTTTACTTTCTTCTCTGCGCAATAGAATTCATGTTTAGGAATAATACACACAAAGCGTGCCATTCATTAGATACCATGTTCCTTAGGATTCATATATACTGTTTAAGCATCTCATCATTACTGCTATCACTTAGAAATCCTGTCTCTAGGGTAAATAATAGTGCTAAAATGAGCTATCACCATGTGATTCTGCCCTATGTAAACCTTACATGTCCTGAAAACATTTAGAAATCCGGTTCTAGGATAAATATATTAACATAAGTTTCTATTCATGCAATCATGTCTCATCATGCTACAACCATGCTACGCACTTAGAAACCCTGTTCTAGGATGAACAATATTAAAAACAAACTGTCACTTCTGCCTATTCTAAAACTGTGCATAATGCTATGATTTTGTGTGCATTTAGAAACCATGCCTTTGTGATTCTGCATGTGCATCCTTTTTTGCATTATCTACCATGTTCTAGGATCACACTCGCCTAACTACACTTAATCTAATTATTGATTCATAAAAGAATGTGAAACAGTCCACCCAGCTCTAATAACTGGTAATAACTCCTGTATATTCTACAACACTTAGAACTGCATGATATTAGGTGTAACAACCTAAAATTGTTAACACTCCTGATAACTGTTGCATATGATCCTTCGCCTAGGCAAGCCTTAGGTAATCAATCTTAAAATAAAAACTGTAATTATCCTCTTGTGCTTACTGTCTAATTATAAGCATGCTTAAAATGAGTAGGCAAAACTGATTAAGACTTCCTCTCTGAGTTTTGCAATAAATATGTCTCTCCGTTGTTATCACTTTGATATCATGCTCTAGGATCTGAATTTAAACCCAGACCTTAATTGTGTTTGATTCATGCTGATTCTGTGCATTATCTGTGGAGGTACTTGAGCCTTTCCTGTTTATATGTTATCCCCTATCTGCAGTCCTATCTGTTTTTCTATATGTCGCCTTAGATTTTACCTTTAAAACCTGAGGTTCTGCCTAGAACCTCCCTCATAGGATAGAAGTCCTAAATTACTCCGGGACTAATAGGAAGGCACGGGTAACAGCATGCAATAGAGGTCATGACCAACACTCGCTTTACTTACCTTCACGGGGTGGGACAAGGTAGATATGGATATGATGACCGGTGCGCTATTACCACGTGTACCCCTCTTCGAGGAGTGTCATACTGGGTATTGAACTGATGGGATCCATATTAAAAACAAATCTAGGATACTCTTACTCTATATACATGTTTAGACTATAATCCTTTTCAAGATATATCTCTCTATTAACTGTTTTCAAACATATGTGTACTTAGACTAAAATCCCCTACTATTTGGACAGTATTTGTTTGCTTTCTAATTGTACAAATTCACAAATGCTATTTTTCCGGGAATCACACTTATGGATCCTGAGGGGTGCCTAACACCTTCCCCTTAGGATAATTTTAGGCCCTTACCCTATCTCTGGTTATCAAACGTAGTTGTAAATGAACCCCAATAGGTGCCCTGACGCACCTTAATATCATTAGGTGGCGACTCTTCAAAAATGCAAACCCCTTTTCCAAAGGAATGAGTTGTCCCAACCAATGTCATAAACCCTTTTAACCGGCCCCGAAGGGAGTGCTCAGAAGAAAAAAGGGGTGCGATAGTGACAAACTACACCTGTCCCATAAATTTCTCCCCCTAAATACTACTCTTAAATCACTTTACGGCTACATTGTGGATGCTACTGAATGATAAGGAAGAATACTTAATTTATAGAGGTTCAAATCTTTTCCTTTAAAGAAAAAGGACTAGCCAGATATGGTAGAATTACAGTTTCCTTCTACAATGTAACCCCTGTCGCGTCCCCCCTTTTCCCCCAAGCGCTTTCGGGGCCTGGTTGAAAGGGTTTATGACATTGGTTGAGGCAACTCTTTCCTTTTGGGAAAGAGGTTTGCATATTTTTGGAGAGTCTCGACCTAACGATTTTAACGGTGCGTTAGGGCACCTAAGGGGTTCAATTACAACTACGTTACTAACCAGAGATTGGGTAAGGGATTGAAATTATCCTAAGGGGAAGGTATTAGGCACCCCTCAGGATCCACAAATGTGGTTCCCGACCAAATGGTTTCGTGAATTTATACAACTAGAAAATAACAAGTAAAGGGGCTCAAGTAAGAGGGGATCTCAAATATTAAACAAGCAAGTGTTTGAGAAAACAATTATACAAACTATTCAAGAGTTACAATATAACATTCAAGGAGGGGTATCCTAGGTTTGAAATAATATGGATCACATTAATGCAATACCTGGTATGACACTCCTCGAAGAGGGGCTATACGTGGTATTAGCGCATCGGTCATCATATCCATATTCTAACCTTTCCCACCCCGTAAAGGTAATCAAGCGCGTGTTAGTCACGAACTCTATTGCGTGCCATTACCCGTCCCATCCTATCAGTCCCGGAGGAGGTTAGGACTACTATCCTAAAGGGGAGGTACTAGGCTGACCCTCAGGTTTAAAGGTAGAGAGTCTAAAGCGACAAACAAAACATTTAGGACTACAAATAAATGGAAAGTACATAAATAAGATATGAGGCCCAAATATTCCTCCACGGATTATGCATATAATTAGCACGACTCAAACACAAGTAAGGGCCTTATTAATTTAAGAATCCTAAAGCATGATATCTAGGAGAAACTATAATACAATAGAGAGGCAGTTTGGTTGCTTAATTCAGAGAAGGAATTTTATCAGTTTTTCCTTACTGATTTTAACCTGTTGCTAGTTGAGCAGCATATATAAGGAAGTATATTTCCAGTTTTAATAGATTTAAAATCTAAGGCTTGCCTAGGCGTGCCAGTTATTATAGAAACTGTTTGAATCATATTACTAAGCATATTGTTCTAGCTGTTCAGAATTCAGAAAATAGTTACTAAATTGTGCGGTTTTTTATCAGTAATCAAGAAAGGGATGCCTAAACGGATACGAATGCAATCCTAAAGTCATGATATCCAATGCACAAAAGATACAAAATGATGCAGGACCTAAACATGATATTCTAGATGCATGAATATTTTAGTGTCAGAACATGCCTTCAAAAATATGTAGCAGGACCTTTTTATTAACGTTGCATTTATCCTAAGGCAGAACATCTAAGTGTGCGTATTGCCGTGCAGTTTCAAGAAATCACTTGTTTATTAGTTTGTTAAGCCTTAATACATGATACCTAGGTATACATGGCAGCGTATAAAGTGATGCAAAGTACCAATTAACATATTTTAACACAGATTTTCTAAGTGATATGAGGATGAACATGCTGAAACAGTATACATGGATCCTAAGAAACAGGATTTCTAATGCATGGATATGAAATTACACATGATCTCTATTGCGTAGATAAGGAATTAAAAGCCTAAACATGGTTTCTACCCTTTATAATAACTAAGAATGCATGGTTATCCCTTCCTATTTCACTATCCAGCCCCATAAGTTGTTTACAAATTATTACAATCCATGGGTTATTAATTACATAATAAAAGAGAAAATAAGAAGTTACTCTATAGGGAGCCTTCAATAGGCCCAAATCCTCCAAACCTTACTGCCTTTGGTGTTTCATAGTCTTTCATAGTCCGGGTGTGTCAAAGTTCCCTAAGGACCTCATGGGCTCCCGGGCAATGCTCACACCTAGACTTAGTAACCAGGAGTTAAACATGTGCAGTGTGGAAATACCAGCCTCAGTATGTCAGAGTTCACAGGGAACTCAAGAGGTTCCCAAAGCAGTGCTCACACTGAGGGGGTGGAACTTAAGAATATAGGAATAAAGTGAAGTGCAAGGGATGAGTTTGAAAAGGTTTTGAAAGAGATTAGTTGAAACATTTCATAAACCAGAGAGTTTGTTTAGTAAAACATATTTTTGAAAAGAGAGTATAGTAATAAGCAACAGTCTAAACACAGCATCAAGGACACTGGGGGTGGGGACACATAGAACATTTAGTTGGAAACACAATAACCCAGCAAAGATATAGGACTGGTTTAAACATGCTCAGAAACTGCCGATGGCGCCGATGGCATAGTCACAAAACTAGACATGAAGAACCACATAGAGGGGTGATAGGGATTTGGGGTAAATATACAACAACTAGGAAACAATTGGTAATTCATGCTCAAGAAACACACATTAAAGGGGGTATACTAGTCCAAAGGAAAGGGAAGACATAATAGCATGCTAATGATGTATTTTAATTACAAGTTTCGCAAAATAACCACAAATAGAAGCAAGCCAAAAACAGTAAGAACTGAAACAAATAGAGAATCATATTGTTGTTGGAGCTTTGACTTTAAATTAGGACATACCAGTGAAGAGGAGAGAAAGCAGAATGAAAAGAACAAGAGAGAGAGAGCACAATGGTTAGCCTTGGCTTACAGCCGGCTAACAATTAGACAGTAGTAAATAGCACAAGAGGGAGAGAGCATAGATTCTTTAGTGTAAGATATAGTTTCTGAACCCCAGTGTTCGTGTCTTTGTTAATGAGAGAGTAGGGTACTTATAATTTTAAAACAAGCAGAAGAAATAAGGTAAAAAAATAATAATTCAACAATAATTATAGAAATATACCAATTAGAATCAGGTCAGTTGCGGTGACTTCCTTTGATCAAGGAGTTTAAGATTCAAACGGTAGTAAGCAATGCTAAGTAAGAAATGAAACCATATGAGATTGAATTAACATATAAGGAAACAGTTTAGCATAGCACAAATATACAACATATAATAGAGTCTAGGTTCAACATACTCTAATTAAGGAATATTTAAGAATCAGTTGACAGCCTAATTAACAATAAAATAAGGCAAGAGATAATTCAAATACAGGAAATCAGTATTAACCAAGGGAAAATATCCAAATGAACAAACATACATGATGCAGGCAGGGAATCAGCATACCTTGGTTAAGGGAAATACTCAAAATCAATTAACAGCGTAATTGTCCATAGAATAAGGTCAGAAGATTTTCCCTAATGATAAATCAGTAAAGAATATCATACGGGATCAATGAAGAATCAGTCCCAACGTATCAGAGACTCACAAATAGAAAGTAGCACTGATTTAGGACGACTCTATGAATGATAACCACAAATCAGAATTCCAAGAGGTCGAGTAGGTTAAAAATCGTATAAAATTTGGGCTCATGGAGAACACGATTTAAATTAACTGGATAAACCTAATATAGGCAGAATAAGTGAAGAATTAGAATGTTGATGAACAAACAGAGTAAAATCATAGAGAAGTCAGAACCTAGCACAAGTCTCTGTGAATAAACACGTAACAAGTAGGAACAATTGAAGTCATAAACCCTAGCAAGCAAACATAGCATAAAATTACATACGCAGATTAATCAAACAAATACTCAAAATCAAAGATGGAAAACCAAGAAACTTAGGGCTTTAGCATAAATAAATCAGACAAAAGGGAAAAGGCTCAAATAAACGCTTGAACAAAGTAAAATCAAAAGGTAATACTAGAAATCAGAGGGAAAATCGGTTTGAAAAGGGGTTTAAGAACCCTGGTTTTGAAGATGAAGAGTCGTTCTAAAAAAATCAGAAAAACTTTTTAGAACTATAGCGTAATAACTCAGGATACACCCAGTCTATCATAGATCTAAAGAATCGGGTGAGCTTTAAGCATTTAGGGTTTCTAAGAGAAACCAGATAGATAAGAAGAACCTCAAACGTCGCTGGTTTAACCCCCAAAGGTCATACACCCTTCTTGAACAGCCGGAGGTAGCCGGAGATAATCGGAGGGATATGAGCACAGGTATAGGAGGTAGGAGGATTCAACCCAGGTCTCTTGAATACCATAGAGATGGAAAACATCAGCGTGAGGGAACCACATGAGGCAGGAGGGTGGTGAAGGTTTCAAGGTCTCCGGCGAAGGGATGGCCGAAGAAGATGAAGAGATCTATCGGAACCTGAAGAGACAGGAAGTCTCTAGAAGAGACTAGAGAGAGAGAGTGGAGAGATGAGAGACGGTGAGAATGAGAGGGGTTTAAGGGGGTTAGGTTGGTTTAATTATGGTAACAAAAATATGGGTCGTTGATCTGATTTGATCAACGGCTCAGATTGGTTTGGGGTTGGGCCGCGTAGGATATTGGTTTGGGCTGGGCAGGAGAATTGGGCTAGAAGGTTGGGTATTGGGTTGAAATTAAAAGTGGCTAGATTTTAAATACCCGTAAAAATAAAGTAAATAATTAATAAAATAGCTAATAATGATATAAAATGAAACTATTGCTAAGTAAATGAAATTTGAGGTAATTAGCTAATAAAAAAATATAAAAAATGACTTATTATAGAATTAAAATAGCATAACTGCACAATTAGGCCATAGTTGCAAAATTTGCGTAATCATAGCTAAATAGTGCCAAATTGGCTAGTTTGTGAAATAATAAATCCTAATAGGATTAAAAATGATATGTTGAGCTGGGAAACATTTTGAAATTATTTATAATATAATTTATGAATAATTATTGAATACAAAATACTAAATAAATAGGAAAATGAATTGATAAAAATATGAAAAATTATGAAAAATACCACTCATATTAAAAGTGATTTTGACAGTAATATGTAAGCTTGAAAAATAATTTTGAGAAAAAATTGGGTATCAACAACTGCCCCTCTTTACCCGGGAAGGATGAAAGAGTTGTCAGGTAAAGATATGATGGCCAATTTTGACCGAGTGGAAATAGTTTGATGGATTTAGGCCGCACCCTAGTTTCTGAGCTGCCTACATAACCATAGTTTTACAGGAATCAGGCCATATGTAGTTCAGGAGCCACCGGCGAAGTGTACCGATGAAGTTTTACAAGAACGGACGCAAAGTGCAGGGTTGGATGATCAAGCGGCTTGTGGGATAGTTAGGAGAACTGGAGCGGGACCACTACTGCAAGGAGGGATGTTGCATGCCGGATTACCTGCAAATGAATAGTACAAGCATATATTGTGCGTAATCTAAACATGATGCAAATTCCCGTCGGACCATGAATGCTGTCTTTGGACGGTTAAGGATGATGAATTTAGACCATGATGTCCTCGGCCATGAATTGCTTGATGCAGGATTCACAGGCCATGAAATGATGTTCTCGGGCCATGAAGATGGTCCCTCCGAACCATGATGCTTTTGAATAATGATATACAATCTGATAAAAGAGATCCTCAGGCCATAACATGGTGTTCTCGGGCCATGAAGATGGTGCCTCCAAACGATGACGCCTTTGGATAAGTTGGCGATATTTCAGCCCATGAAGATGCAATAGTATGATGATGACAAGCCAGAGCTTAGTTTTGCGAATTTAAAGGGGCAGGGCTTAGCCCAAAAGGAAAGTGCAGTAAATAATACTAGAGGCACTGGTTGCTTTTGAGAAGTAAATGGGAGGCAGCGTTTAGCCTCGGAAGGTAGAAATGTAGCCTTATGCAATATGTGAATGCAGATGGAGGTAGCGTTTAACCTCGGAAGCCAGAAAGGTAGCCTTGTGCAAGATACAAATGCAGATGGAGGTAGCGTTTAACCTCGAAAAGCAGAAAGGTAGCCTTGAGCAAGATGCAAATGCAGATGGAGACAACATTTAGTATCGAAAGGTAGAAAGGTAGCCTTATGCAAGATGTGAATGCAAATGGAGACAACGTTTAGTATCCGAAGGCAGAAAGGTAGCCATATGCAATATGCGAATGCAGATGGAGACAACGTTTAGTCTTGGAAGGCAGAAAGGTAGCCTTATGCAATATGCGAATGCAGATGGAGACATCATTTAGTCTCGGAAGGCAGAAAGGTAGACTTATGCAATATGCGAATGCAAATGGAGGTAGCGTTTAACCTCGGAAGTCATAAATGTAGCCTTATGCAAGATTTAAAGGAATGACAACATAAATTCTTAGCTGGTGCGAAATTGCGGTAGAGCATTGTGATAATGAAACATCATTTGTGCTGATAATAAATGTTGGCATGTGCCACGGGTTAGAGGAACGATGTTTGTCCCTTGAGCGGATAATATCTTTTGGGGCTTTTGCAATATTTGTGCCTGCATCCAAAAGAAAGTCGTGAGTTTTGTAAAGGGGGAAGGTTAGTTCGCATTCCTGCTGACTCTGCTTGGCTCGTTTGCTTGATCATGATGATGTTGTCTGTATCATTGGGGTAGCGTTTGCTAAACAAGCTGTTTCAGAAAATAAATATGCATGATTTTGTAAAAGTATAATATAAATATTTTTAGATGAACCGACGACGTGACACGGTTCGAGACATTGCAACTTCTCCTGCTGTGGAATTTTGAGGGTCCTCCACAAAATTCTGTCCCAGTTTGCTGGATGGATGTCTCTGGCTGCAACTCCTGCAGCGATTGGATGAACTTGCTTCAGAATTTTGAGGGTCCTCCTCAAAATTTTGCCCCAGTTGGCTGGTTGAATGCTTGTGGACTGTTTCTTGCTTCAGAATTTTGAGGGTCCTCCTCAAAATTCTGCCCCAGTTTCCAATTGCAGGGGAAAAATAGATTTTTATTGAATTGTGACCGAACCCATAAGGATGCCTACGTATCCCCTCTTAAACGGGAATCAGGTCAGGCGTAGTTCAAATTACATCATTAAGAAAGCATAAAGATTACACATATCAGCGCTTGACTGCATATGAATTGATTGGTTTTGGCCAAACTTCTCCGTCCATTTCTGCAAGTATAAGTGCTCCTCCTGTCAGCACTCTGTGAACCATGTACTGGCCTTGCCAGTTGGGAGAGAACTTTCCCTTGGCTTCGTCTTGATGCATAAATATTTTCTTTAACACCAGCTACCCTGGTGTGAACCGTCTCGGCTTGACTTTCTTGTTGAAAGCTCTGGTCATTCTGTTCTAATATAGTTGACCATGACAGACTGCATTCATTCTCTTCCCGTCTATGAGAGATAGTTTGTCATAACGGCTCCTTACCCATTCTGCATCGCTGAGCTCAGCTTCTTGTATAATTCTTAGAGATGGAATTTTGACTTTAGCAGGGATGACAGCCTCTGTACCGTAAACCATTATATAGGGAGTTGCCCATGTTGATGTGCGGACCGTGGTGCGATATCCAGCAGAGAAAATGATAACTTCTCATGCCACTGCTTGTGCCTTTCTATCATCTTCCTTAGTATCTTCTTGATGTTTTTGTTTGCGTCCTCTACGGCTCCATTCATCTGAGGTTTGTAAGTTGTGGAATTCTTGTGTTTGATCTTGAAAGTTTCACACATGGTTTTCATTAAGTCACTGTTGAGATTGGAACCATTGTCGGTGATGATTGACTCTAGAACTCCGAACCAAAAAACAATGCGGTCGCGGACAAAAGTTCTTAGTAACTGCTTTGTAGGAGGCTGCTTCAACCCATTTAGTAAAGTAATCAATGGCGACCAGAATGAACCGGTGTCCGTTGGAGGCGGAAGGCTTGATCGGTCCAATAACATCCATGCCCCAGGCGGCGAATGGCCATGGTGAATTTGTTGTATTGAGTTCATTTGGAGGTACCTTTAACATGTCCCCATGTATATGAAACTGTGGCATTTTCGGACATATCGGAAGTAGTTCGTTTCCATAGCCATCCAAAAGTGACCAGCTCTGAGTATCTTTTTGCCAAAACAAAACCGTTCATATGCGGACCGTAGGTCCCAGCATGAATTTCCTCCAGTAATTTTGATGCTTCCTTTGTGTCGACGCACCTTAATAAACCCAAATCGGGAGTCCTCCTATACATGATTCCTCCGCTATGAAAGAAATTATTGGACAATCTGCGAAGTGTGGGTTTCTGAGTGGAATTCGCAAGCTCTGGGTAATCTCCTTTTTCCAAATACTCTTTGATGTCATGAAACTAAGGATTTCCGTCTGCTTCTTCTTCAACATGGGAACAGTAAGCCGACTGATCATGGATTTTTATGGAAATAGGGTTAATGAAATTCATGTCCGGATGCTGGATCATTTAGGACAAAGTAGCCAACGAGTCGGCGAACTCATTCTGGATTCTGGGGACGTGCCGGAACTCTATCTTTGTTAACCGCTTTCTTAAATCTTGTACGTGATGCAGATATGGTAGTATCTTGGAATTCTTTGTTTCCCATTCTCCTTGTACCTGATGTGCCAATAAGTCTGAGTCACTAATCACTAACAGCTCCTGAACATTCATGAAAATGGCCATATTGAGCCCAGATGTAGGCTTCATATTCGGCCATATTGTTGGTGCAGGAAAATCTGAGTTTGGGCTATGAATAGGCTGATGTAAATAAGCCTACCCAAGAAACTCATCACATCTTTCTTGTTCCTTGGCGGTGGTAGCTCTTGAATGGCTTTGACTTTTGACGGATCCAATTCTATTCCCCGGCAGCTTACAATATACCCCAGCAACTTCCCAGCAAGAACCCCGAATGCAATATTTGTGGGGTCAACTTCAGATTGTATTTTCGCAACCTGTTAAAGATCTTCCTCAAATCCTCCATGTGGTCAGCAACTTTCTTTGATTTGATAATGACATCATCTACATACACCTCGATCTCCTTGTGAATCATGTCGTGGAATATTATGGTCATGGCCCTCATGTAGGTGGCCCCTGCATTCTTTAGGCCGAATGACATCATCTTGTAACAGTACACTCCCCTTGGCGTAATGAATGTTGTTTTTCTCAGCATATTCCTCATCCATCCAAATTTGATGATAACCAGCGAAGCAATCCACGAAGGACTGCAATTCGTGCTTGGCGCAGTTGTCACTCAGAATGTGTATATTTGGCAAGGGGAAGTCGTCTTTCGGACTGGCCCAGTTGAGATCCCGGTAGTCGACACAGACCCTGACCTTCCCGTCTTTCTTCGGCACATGTACAATGTTGGCTAACCATGTCGGGTATTCAACTACCCGGAGAACTTTGGCGTTGATCTGCTTAGTAACTTCTTCTTTGATTTTCAAACTCATGTTGGGTTTGAACTTTCTAAGCTTTTGTTTCACCGGTGGACACGTTGGATTGGTTGGCAATTTGTGAGCCACAATAGACGTACTTAGACCAGTCATGTCATCATACGAACAGGCGAATATGTCCTCATACTCTTTCAAAAACTCTGTGTATTCTTTTTTTTCTGATGGTGACAAATGAATGTTGATCCAAGTCTCCTTGACGTTTTCCGAATCTCCCAGGTTGATAACCTCTGTCTCTTCCAGGTTGGACTTTGGTCTGTTCTCAAAATTTTTGACTTCTTTGACAATCTCGTCGGGTATATCATCTTCATCTGGATCACCGTCCATTTGTTGCGTTGTCTCATTGCACGTCACAATCATCGGTTCATCAAGATAAGTAATAGTAATGTTGTATAGATAAATTAATGAGAGAAAATAGTAGCAATAAATATCGGATTCGTAAGAGAAATTTGAAGATGCTTTGATAAATTGAATAACTGTTTTGAACATTGAAGATCCAATTGCAGGAATTTAAAATGCAGAAAAGGGAAAATCATTTAGTAAATAAAACAGTAAGTAATGCTTGTTTTAGCCTTGCTACCCTGAGGCTCATCGGGATTTTGTGGTCCTGATAGACCAGTTCTTGAGATATGTCCCCTTGCTTACAGTCTGTATGGAAGGGCCTTCCTCTCCCTTCTCCTCGAGGATAACACAGCAATCCATATCCTCGTCCTCAGATTACCCCTTACCATATTAAACCCTAATGACTACCCCACTCTGTTTATTTCCCCCGCTTCATTTTTCTCTCACTCGTCTCTCTATATCCCTCTCTCTAGAACCTTCCCACATTCCCCCTCCATTGAGCTCTGTCTCCCTTATCCGGCTACCTCCCTTTGCCGGAAATCATGGGGTCATCACCTTTCTTATCCTATGGCTCTCCTCCCACGCCGGTTTAACACTGTCCTAAGGTCCTCAAGTGAACTTGGAGCGGTTAAACTACCACCTATGGTTGTTCATGCCTTCTCAGGCCACCCTTGGCCTGTCCGAGTAAGATCTTCCCATCTCCAGCTAAAACCTATGGTTTCTGAGCCGATTTTCTCTCTTTTTGGGTTATCTCACTGAAACCCTAGCTATTGGCTCTCGATTTCTTAGATCCATGATAGATTTGGGGGTATTCTGAGTTATTTTGCTATTTTTCTTTAAAAGCTCCGAGTTTTCCCTAAAATGACTCTTCATCTTCTAAAATAGGGTTTCTCACCCCTTTTTCAAAATGCTTTTTCTTTCTGATTTTGATATTAATCTATGATTCTCATTGTGTTTAAATGTTTGTTTAAACTTTCTCCTCTATCTGAGTTATTCTTTTTGAAAACCCTAATTTTTCTAAGGATTCTTGGTTTTGTTTGATGATATGTTTGTTATGTGTAATGTTTCTCATGAGTACCCCGTGATTCTACATTTGTTTACCCTATTTTTGCTTGTTAGGGTTTCTGGCTGCAATTATTCCTGCCTATTATGTTATTTTGTTCATTAATGTTGCTGAACCTTCACTTCTCCTGCATGTACTACATTTATTCTGTTAATTAGGCCATGCTCTATATGAATCCCTAATTTTGTGAGATTTTACCCTATTCTGATTACTAGGGATTCTGATTCCTGCCTATTAGGTGTTTATTCCGTGTAATTCGTGTTAATTTCCTTTACCTAATGTTATTCTTATTCGAATCCCTTGATTCCCTGTGATTGACATACTTCACTGATTTTCCTGTGATATTCCCTACTGATTTTCTGACTTATAGAATACTTTCCTACCTTATTCTGTAGTCGATTATGCTGTTAATTCATTCATATTTTCCTTAATTAGAATTTGATGAACCTATGCTAATTACCTGCGTTATACTTGCACTATTTGAATTATTTTCTTAAGCTATATATGGTATCTTTCCTTATTTATTACTTACCGTTTGAATAACTCCCTTAATTATGGGAGTACTTGTGCTGATTTCACTCTGATTGGCTCTGAGTTCCCTAGTTATGCTTGATTCTGATTTTTACCTTATTTTCACCCAGTTTTCAAACTATATATATGGACACTCTTCTCTCATTAACACACGAACACATTGTTCAAAAACTATCTCTCACAATCAAAACTCTCTTCTGCGATTTTCTTTGGTTAGTTGCTACTATTGTAAGTCTGCCGGCTATAAGCCAAGGCTGATTACTATACTATTTGGGTTCTTCTTTCTGTGTTTACTGTCTTCTATATTGGTATGTCCTGATTTCAATTCAAGTCTCAAAGACAACATGTTTCTTTTATTACTGCAATTCATCATGTTTCTAGTCTGTTTTTACTTATGGTTTTGTTGTTCAACTTGCAATTGATATGTCTACCTTATTGCTTTATCAGCATGTTATGCACTCCCCTCATTTAGACTCAGCATGCTCTATACTTGTCCCTCAAATCCCATTACCCATGTTTGTGGTTGTTGGACTTTTCTTGGTTTTTTGTTCTTTGTGTGATGATGAACTTGTTTTGATCCTGAGATTGGTGTTGTTCTGATTACTCTGCTCTTTCAAATTTTCTCATTGATTAAACTTTTCTGTTATAAAATCATTTCAATCAAGTCTCTTTTCAAAACTATTTTTCTTACTCAACCTTTTCAAAACTATGTCAAGCACTCACTCTACTCCTATACCCTTAAGTTCTGCCCCCTTGGTGTGAGCACTACTTTGGGACCTTTGAGCTCCCTCTGAACTCTGACACACTAAGGATGACCCTTCCACACTGTACTTACTCTGCTATGGCTGTGAAATCTGGGTGTGAACACTGCCCGGGATCCCTTGAGGTCCTTAGGGAACTTTGCACACCCAAATTATGAGAAAGGCTGTGAAACATCATTTGGCATTAATGACATGGAGATCTGGGCCTATACTGCAGGCTCCCTATAGATAACTTCTTATTTTTCTTATTTCAGTTATGTAATTCATACTCAATGGTCTGTAATAACTCTTTGTAAACAACTCTGGGGTTGGATAGTGAAAAATGGAGGGTAATATGTATGTTGTAGTATAGCCAAGGGTAGAAACCATGCTCCTAGATTTACTTTCTTCTCTGCGCAATAGAATTCTTGTTTAGGGGTAATACACACAAAGCATGCCATGCATTAGGTACCATGTTCCTTAGGATTCATATATACTGTTTAAGCATCTCATCATTACTGTTATCACTTAGAAATCCTGTCTCTAGGGTAAATAATAATGCTAAAATAAGCTGTCACCATGTGATTCTGCCCTATGTAAACCTTACATGTCCTGAAAGCATTTAGAAATCCTGTTCTAGGATAAATATGATAACATAAGTTTCCATTCATGCAATCATGTCTCATCATGCTACAACCATGCTACGCACTTAGAAATCCTGTTCTAGGATGAACAACATTAAAAACAAACTGTCACTTCTGCCTATTCTGAATCTGTGCATAATGATATGATTTTGTGTAAATTTATAAACCCTGCCTTTGTGATTCTGCATGTGCATCATTTTTTGCATTAGATACCATGTTCTAGGATCACACTCGCCTAACTACATTTAGTCTAATTACTGATTCATAAAAGAATGTGAAATAGTCCACCCCGCTCTAATAACTGGTAATAACTCATGTATATTCTGCAACACTTAGAACTGCATGCTATTAGGTGTAACAACCTAAAACTTTTAACATTCCTGATAACTGTTGCATATGATCATTCGCCTAGGCAAGCCTTAGGTTATCAACCTTAAAATAAAAACTGGAATTCTCCTCTTGCGCTTACTGTCTAACTATCGGCATGCTTAAAATCAGTAGGCAAAACTGATTAGGACTTCCTCTCTGAGTTTTGCAATAAATATGTCTCTCCGTTGTTATCACTTAGATATCATGCTCTAGGATCTGAATTTAAACCCAGACCTTAATTATGTTTGAGTCATGCTGATTCTGTGCATTATCTGTGGAGGTACTTGAGCCTTTCCTGTTTATATGTTATCCCCTTCTGCAATCCTATCTGTTTTTCTATATGTCGCCTTAGTATTTTACCTTTAAAACCTGAGGTTCTGCCTAGAACCTCCCTCATAGGATAGAAGTCCTAAATTACTCTGGTACTAATAGGAAGGCACGGGTAACAGCATGCAATAGAGGTCATGACCAACACTCGCTTTACATACCTTCACTGGGTAGGAAAGGGTATATATGGATATGATGACCGGTGCGCTAATACCACGTGTAGCCCCTCTTCGAGGAGTGTCATACCAGGTATTGCACTGATGGGATCCATATTACAAACAAACCTAGATTACTCATACTCTATATACATGTTTAGACTATAATCCTTTTCAAGATCTATCTCTCTATTAACTGTTTTCAAACATATGTGTACTTAGACTAAAATCCCCTACTATTTGGACAATATTTTTTTCTTGCTAATTGTACAAATTCACAAATGCTATTTGGCCAGGAACCACACTTATGGATCCTGAGGGTTCCTAACACCTTCCCCTTTGGATAATTTTAAGTCCTTACCCTGTCTCTGGTTATCAAACGTAGTTGTAAATGAACCCCAATAGGTGCCCTAACGCACCTTAAAATCATTAGGTGGCGAATCTTCAAAAATGCAAACCCCTTTCTCAAAAGGAATGAGTTGTCCCAACCAATGTCATAAACCATTTTAACTGGCCCCGAAGGGAGTGCTCGGGGAAAAAGTGGGTGCGACAGTGAGCCACTACACCTGTCCCGTAAAGTTCTCCCCCTAAATACTAATCTCATACCCCTTTACGGCTACATTGTGGATGCTACTGAATGAGAAGGAAGGATCCTTAAACCTTTTCCTACAAATAAAAAGGACTAGCTAGATATGGAAGAATTACAGTTTCCTTCTACAATGTAACCCTTGTCGCGCCCCCCTTTTTTCCCCAAAGCGCTCCTTTCGGGGCCTGGTTGAAAGGGTTGATGACATTGGTTGAGGCAACTCTTTCCTTTTAGGAAAGGAGTTTTCATATTTTTGGAGAGTCACTACCTAACGATTTTAACGGTGTGTTAGGGCAGCTAAGGGGTTCAATTACAACTACGTTACTAACCTGAGATTGGGTAAGGGCTTGAAATTATCCTAAGGGGAAGGTATTAGGCACCCCTCAGGATCCACAAGTATGGTTCTCGGCCAAATGGTTTCATGAATTTATACAACTAACAAATAACAAGTAAAGGGGCTCAAGTAAGAGGGGATTTCAAATATTAAACAAGTGTTTGAGAAAACAGTTATACAAACTATTCAAGAGTTACAATATAACATTCAAGGAGGGGTATCCTAGGTTTGAAATAATATGGATCACATTAATGCAATACCTGGTATGACACTCCTCGAAGAGGGGCTATACGTGGTATTAGCGCATCGGTCATCATATCCATATTCTAACCTTTCCCACCCCGTAAAGGTAATCAAGCGCGTGTTAGTCACGAACTCTATTGCGTGCCATTACCCGTCCCATCCTATTAGTCCCGGAGGAAATTAGGACTACTATCCTAAAGGGGAGGTACTAGGATGACCCTCAGGTTTAAAGTTAAAGAGTCTAAAGCGACAAACAAAACATTTAGGACTGCAAATAAATGGAAAGCATATAAAGCAGATATGAGGCCCAAATATTCCTCCACAGACTATGCATATAATTAGCACGACACAAACACAGGCAAGGGCCTTATTAATATAAGAATCCTAAAGAATGATATCCAGGAGAAACTAGAATACAATAGAGAGGCAGTTTGGCTGCTTAATTCAGAAAAGGAATTTTATCAGTTTTTGCTTACTGATTTTAACCTGTTGATAGTTGAGCAGCATATATAAGGAAGTATATTTCCAGTTTTAGTAGATTTAACACCTAAGGCATGCCTAGGCGTGCCACCTATTACAGAAAATTGTTTGAATCATATTACTAAGCATACTGTTCTAGGTGTTCAGAATTCAGAAAATAGTTACTAAACTGTGCGAGTCTATTTTTTTATCAGTAATCAATCAAGGGATGCCTAAACGGATATGAATGCAATCCTATAGGCATGATATCTAATGCACAAAAGATACAGAATGATGCAGGACCTTAACATGATATTCTAGATGCATGAATATTTCAGTGTCAGAACATGCCTTCAAAAATATGTAGCAGGACCTTTTTATTAACGTTGCATTTATCCTAAGGCAGAACATCTAAGTGTGCGTATTGCCGTGCACTTTCGAGAAATCACTTGTTTATTAGTTTGTTAAGCCTTAATACATGACACCTAGGGTTACATGGAAACGTATAAAGTAATGCAAAGTACCAATTAACATATTTTAACACAGGATTTTCTAAGTGATATGAGGATGAGCATGCTGAAACAGTATACATGGATCCTAAGGAACAGTATTTCTAATGCATGGATATGAACCTACACATGATCTCTATTGCGCAGATAAGGAATTAAAAGCCTAAACATGGTTTCTACCCTTTATAATAACTAAGCATGCATGGTCATCCCCTCCCATTTCACTATCCAGCCCCATAAGATGTTTACAAATGATTACAAGCTAGTAGTTATTAATTACAGAATAAAAGAGAAAATAAGAAGTTATTCTATAGGGAGTCTTCAATAGGCCCAAATCCTCCAAACCTTACTGCCTTTGGTGTTTCATAGCCTTTCATAGTCCAGGTGTGTCAAAGTTCCCTAAGGACCTCAAGGGATCCTGGGAAATGCTCACACCCAGACTTAGTAACCAGGATTTAAACATGTGAAGTGTGGAAATACCAGCCTCAGTGTGTCAGAGTTCACAGGGAACTCAAGAGGTTCCGAAAGCAGTGCTCACACTGAGGGGGTGGAACTTAAGAATCTAGGAATAAAGTGAAGTGCAAAGGATGAGTTTGAAAAGGTTTTGAAAGAGATATAGTTGAAAAATTTCATAAACAAGAGAGTCTGTTTAGTAAAACATATTTTTGAAAAGAGAGTACAGTAATAAGCAACAGTCTAAACACAACATCAAAAAATGAGTTCATACATAGCCAAAGCGCACAGAACCAAGGCAGGTTCAACCACGACAATCAAGGACACTGGGGGTGGGGACACATAGAACATTTAACTGGAAACAAAATAACCCAACAAAGATAAAGGACTGGTTTAAACATGCTCAGAAACTGCCGATATTGGCATAGTCACAAAACCACACATGAAGAACCACATAGAGGGGTGATAGGGATTTGGGGTAAATATACAACAAGTAAGAAACATATGGTAATTCATGCTCAAGAAACACACATAAAGGGGGGTATACTAGTCCAAAGGAAAGGGAAGACATAATAGCATGCTAATGATGTATTTTACTTTACAGGTTCCGCAAAATAACCACAAATAGAAGAAAACCAGAAACAGTAAGAACTGAAACAAATAGAGAATCATATTGTTGTTGGAGCTCTGAATTTAAACTAGGACATGCCAGTGAAGAGGAGAACAACCATAATGAAAAGAACAAGAGAGAGAGAACACAGTGAATAGCCTTGGCTTACAGCCGGCTAACAATTAGACACTAGCAAATAGCACAAGAGGGAGAGAGCAGAGATTCTTTTAGTGTAAGAGATAGTTTCTGAACCCCAGTGTTCGTGTCTTTGTTAATGAGAGAGTAGGGTAGTTATAATTTTAAAACAGGCAGAAGGAATAAGGTAAAAAATAATAATTCAATAGTAATTACAGAAATATACCAATTAGAATCAGGTCAGTTGCAGTGACTTCCTTTAATTAAGGAGTTTAAGATTCCAATGGTAATAAGAAATGCTAAATAAGGAATGAAACCATACGAGGCTGAATTAACATATAAGGAAATAATTTAGCATAACACAAATATACAACATATAATAGAGTTTAGGTTCAACATACTCTAATTAAGGAATATTTAAGAATCAGTTGACAGCCTAATTAACCACAAAATAAGGCAAGAGATAATTCAAATACAGGAAATCAGTATTAACCAAGGGAAAATATCCAAACAAACAAACAGACATGATGCAGGCAGGGAATCAACATACCTTGGTTAAGGGAAATACTCAAAATCAATTAGCAGCGTAGTTGTCCATAGAATAAGGTCAGAAGATTTTTCCCTAATGATAAATCAATAGAGAATATTATGCAGGATCAATGAAGAATCAATTTCAAGGTTTCAGAGACTCACAAATAGAAAGTAGCACTGATTTAGGACGACTCTATAAATGATAGCCACAAATGAGAATTCCAAGAGGTCGAGTAGGTTAAAAATCATATAAAATTTGGGCTCATGGAGAACACGATTTAAAATTGGATAAACCTAATATGGGCAGAATAAGTGAAGGATTAGAAATATTGAAGAACAAACAGAGTAAAATCATAGAGAAATCAGAACCTAGCACAAGTATCTATGAATAAACACGTAACAAGTAGGAACAATTGAAGTCATAAACCCTAGCAAGCAAACATAGCATAAAATATGTAAATTAATCAAACAAATACTCAAAATCACAGATGGAAAACCAAGAAACTTAGGGCTTTAGCAGAAATAAATCAGACAAAAGGGAAAAGGCTCAAATAAACGCTTGAACATAGTAAAATCATAAGGTAATACTAGAAATCAGAGGGAAAACTGTTTTAAAAAGGGGTTTAAGAACCCTGGTTTTGAAGATGAAGAGTCGTTCTAAGAAAATTAGAAAAACTTTTAAGAAATATAGCGTAATAACTCAGAATACACCCAATCTATCATAGATCTAAAGAATCAGATGAGCTTTAAGCATTTAGAGTTTCAAAGAGAAACCAGATAGATAAGAAGAACCTCAAATGTCGTTGGTTTAATCCCCAAAGGTCATAGACCTTGCTTTAATAGCCGGAGGTAGCTGAAGATGGCCGGAGGGTGATGAGCACAGGTCCAGGAGGTAGAAGGATTCAACCCAGGTCTCTTGAAGACCTTAGAGATGGCAAACATCGGCGTGAGTGAACCACATGAGGCAGGAGGGTGGTGAAGGTTTCAAGGTCTCCGGCGAAAGGATGGCTGGAGAAGATGAAGAGATCCATCGGAACCTGAAGAGACAGGAAGTCTCTAGAAGAGACTAGAGAGAGAGAGAGTAGAGAGATGAGAGACAGTGAGAATGAGAGGGGGTCAGCGGGTTAGGTGGGTTTATTAGATCAACGGCCCAGATTAGTTTGGGGTTGGGCCGGGTAGGATAATTGGGTTAGAAGGTTGGGTATTGGGTTGAAACTAAAAGTGGCTAGATTTTAAATACCCGTAAAAATAAAGTAAATAATTAATAAAATAGCTAATAATGATATAAAATGAAATTAATGCTAAGTAAATGAAATTTGAGGTAATTAGCTAATAAGAAATGACTAATTATAGAATTAACATAGCATAACTGCACAACTAGGCCATAGTTGAAAAATTTGCGTAATTATAGCTAAATAGTGCCAAATTGGCTAGTTTGTGAAATAATAAATCCTAATAGGATTAAAAATGATATGTTGAGCTGGGAAACATTTTGAAATTATTTATAATATAATTTATGAATAATTATTGAATACAAAAATACTAAATAAATTGGAAAATGAATTGATAAAAATATGAAAAATTATGAAAAATACCACTCATATTAAAAGTGATTTTGACAGTAATATGTAAGCCTGAAAATATTTTGAGAAAAAATTGGGTATCAACAGCTACCCCTCTTTACCCGGAAAGGATGAAAGAGTTGTCGGGTAAATATATGATGGCCAATTTTGACCGAGTGGAAATAGTTTGATGGATTTAGGCCGCACCCTAGTTTCTGAGATGCCTACATAACCATAGTTTTACAGGAATCAGGCCATATGTAGTTCAGGAGCCACCGGCGAAGTGTACCGATGAAGTTTTACAAGAACGGACGCAAAGTGTAGGGTTGGATGATCAAGCGACTTATGGGATTGTTAGGAGAGCTGGAGCGGGACCATTCCTGCCAGGAGGGATGTTGCTTGCCGGATTACCTGCAAATGAATAGTACAAGCATATATTGTGCGTAATCTAAACATGATGCAAATTCCCGTCGGACCATGAATGTTGTCTTTGGACGGTTAAGGATGACGTATTTAGACCATGATGTCCTGGGCCATGAATTGCTTGTTGCAGGATTCACAGGCCATGAAATGATGTTCTCAGGCCATGAAGATGGTGCCTCCGAACCATGATGCCTTTGAATAATGATATACAAACTGATAAAAGAGATCATCAGGCCATGACATGGTGTTCTCGGGCCATGAAGATGGTGCCTCCGAACCATGATGCCTTTGAATAATGATATACAAACTGATAAAAGAGATCATCAGGCCATGACATGGTGTTCTCGGGCCATGAAGATGGTGCCTTCGAACGATGACGCCTTTGGATAAGTTGGTGATATTTCAGCCCATGAAGATGCAATAGTATGATGCTGACAAGATAGTGCTTAGTCCTGCGAATTTAAAGGGGCAGGGCTTAGCCCAAAAGGAAAGTGCAGTAAATAATGCTAGAGGCATTGGTTGCTTTTGAGAAGTAATGGGAGGTAGTGTTTAGCCTCAGAAGGCAGAAAGGTAGTCTTATGCAATATGAGAATGCATATGGAGGTAGCGTTTAACCTCGGAAGACAGAAAGGTAGCCTTGTGCAAGATGCGAATGCAGATGGAGGTAGCGTTTAACCTCGGAAAGCAGAAAGGTAGCCTTATGCAAGATGCGAATGCAGATGGAGACATCGTTTAGTCTCGGAAGGCAGAAAGGTAGCCTTATGCAAGATGTGATTGAAGATGGAGACAACGTTTAGTCTCGAAAGGCAGAAAGGTAGCCTTATGCAATATGCAAATGCAGATGGAGACAACGTTTAGTCTCGGAAGGCAGAAAGGTAGCCTTATGCAATATGCGAATGTAGATGGAGACATCGTTTAGTCTCAGAAAGCAGAAAGGTAGCCTTATGCAATATGCGAATGCAGATGGAGGTAGCGTTTAACCTCGGAAAGCTGAGAGGTAGCCTTATGCAAGATTTAAAGGAATGACAACAGAAATTCTTAGCTGGTGCTAAATTGCGGTAGAGCATTGTTTGTGCTAATAATAAATGTTGGCATGTGCCATGCGTTAGAGGAACGATGTTTGTCCCTTGAGCGGATAATATGTTTTGGGTCTTTTGCAATTCTTGTGCCTGCATCCAAAGAAAAGTCGTGAGTTTTGTAAAGAAGGAAGGTCAGTTCGCATTCCTGCTGGCTCTGCTTGGCTCGTTTGCTTGATCATGATAATGTTGTCTGTATCATTGGGGTAACGTTTGCTAAACAAGTTGTTTCAGAAAATAAATATGCATGATTTTGTAAAAGTATAATATAAATAGTTTTAGATGAACTGACGACGTGACACGATTAGAGACATTGCAACCTCTCATGCTGCGGAATTTTGAGGGTCCTCCATAAAATTCTGCCCCAGTTTGCTGGATGGATGTCTCTGGCTGCTGTTCGTGCAGCGATTGGTTGAACTTGCTTCAGAATTTTGAGGGTCCTCCTCAAAATTCTGCCCCAGTTTCCAATTGCGGGGGAAAAATAGATTTTTATTGAATTGTGACCAAACCCATAGGGCTGACTATGTATCCCCTCTTAAACGGGAATCAGGTCTGGCGTAATTCAAATTACATCATTGAGAAAGCATGAAGATTACACATAGTAGCGCTTGACCGCATCTGAATTGATTGGTTTTGGCCAAACTTCTTCGTCCATTTTTGCAAGTATAAGTGCTCCTCCTGTCAGCACTCTGTGAACCATGTACGGGCCTTTCCAGTTGGGAGAGAACTTCCCCTTCGCTTCGTCTTGATGTAGAAAGATTTTCTTTAACACCAACTACCCTGGTTTGAACCGTCTCGGCTTGACTTTCTTGTTGAAGGCTCTGGTCATTCTGTTCTGATATAGTTGACCATGAAAGATCGCATTCATTCTCTTCCCGTCTATGAGAGCTAGTTGCTCATAACGTCTCCTTACCCATTCTGCGTCGCTGAGCTCAGCTTCTTGTATAATTCTCAGAGATGAAATTTTGACTTCAGCTGAAATGACAGCCTCTGTACCATAAACCATCATATATGGATTTTCCCCTGTTGATGTGCGGACCGTGGTGCGATATCCCAGCAGAGCAAATGATAAATTCTCATGCCACGGCTTGTGCCTTTCTATCATCTTCCTTAGTATCTTCTTGATATTTTTGTTAGCGGCCTCTACGGCTCCATTCATCTGAGGTCTGTAAGCTGTGGAATTCTTGTGTTTGATCTTGAAATTTTCACACATGGTTTTCATTAAGTCACTGTTGAGATTGGAACCATTGTCGGTGATGATTGACTCTAGAACTCCGAACCGACAAACAATGCGGTCGCGGACAAAATTGGCTACAACTTTCTTAGTAACTGCTTTGTAGGAGGCTGCTTCGACCCATTTAGTAAAGTAATCAATGGCGACCAGAATGAACCGGTGTCCGTTGGAGGCGGACGGCTTGATCGGTCCAATAACATCCATGCCCCAGGCGGCGAACGGCCATGGTGAACTTGTTGCATTGATTTCATTTGGAGGTACCTTTATCATGTCCCCATGTATCTGATACCGGTGGCATTTTCGGACATACTGGAAGCGGTCCGTTTCCATAGTCATCCAAAAGTAACCAGCTCAAAGTATCCTTTTCCAAAACAAAACCGTTCATATGCGGACCGCAGGTCCCAGCATGAATTTCCTCCAGTAATTTTGATGCTTCCTTTGCATCGACTCACCTTAATAAACCCAAATCGGGAGTCCTCCTATACAGGATTCCTCCGCTATGAAAGAAATTGTTGGACAATCTCCGAAGTGTGCATTTCTGAGTGTAATTCGCAAGCTATAGGTAATCTCCTTTTTCCAAATACTCCTTGATGTCATGAAACCAAGGATTTCCGTCTTCCTCTTCTTCAACATGGGCACAGTAAGCCGACTGATCATGGATTTTTATGGGAATAGGGTCAATGAAATTCTTGTCCGGATGCTGGATCATTGAGGACGAAGTAGCCAACGCGTCGGCAAACTCATTCTGGATTCTGTGGACGTGCCGAAACTCTATCTTTGTGAACCACTTTCTTAACTCCTGTACGTAATGTGGATATGGTAGTATCTTGGAATTCTTTGTTGCCCATTCTCCTATACCTGATGTACTAATATCTTCCGTGTGATGGGGTGACCTCCAAGGACATACAACTTTGGGCTTGGAATATCGGAGCGCACTTCCAACCTCGAGATTTTTGGAACAAATAAAGTTGCCTTCCTTGAGCTCTGGGCGCCTTTCACAATCAATGGCACATCTTGACTTGGAATTACTTCTAGACCTATTCCTTCTTGAATGTTCCCCTAGTCATTTCTGCTCGACCAACCAACTTGTATTCTTGATCTCGGCCAATCGTTCCTCCAAAATGAACATCATTGTGTGCTGGAAATAGGTTGTTGGTCACATTAGGAGGGTCTTCACCATTTGTCACTACAATCAATTTTTCAGCAATGAGTCTTTCTATGGCTCTTTTCAGAGTCCAACGATCATAAGTGGTATGCCCCGGGGCACCTGAATGATATTCACATCCAGAATTTGCTTGAAATTCATGTGAATCGGGGTGCATATGATGGGGAGCTATGGGTCCAATCACGCCCATTTGCTTCAGCTTCTGGAATAGACTAGAGTATGATTCAGCCAATGGAGTGAATTTTTCCACCGACCTCTACTCTCGACCATAATCCTACCTGGTCTGAGCATTGTAGGGTGCCCGACAATTTTGTTGCTGAGGTCGGGGGATCCTTGGAGCTGGTGCCCGTACCTATTTATTGGGAGGCCAAGCATAGGATTGAGCATTAAACACTATATACTGTGGTGGGCCCACAGAGTATTGAGGAATTGGTGGGGGATAATAATGTTGAGGGTAGTTGGACTGCCCCTACTGAACTTACTCATAAGGGTGTGATCCCCCTCTTTGAACTTCCCTAGATCCCGTAGTCATCATGGACCCTTCATCTCTCTTCTTTCTATTTGCCAAACTTCCCGACCCATTTTGGATTGCCTGAGTGGTGGCTTTGGGAGCAGCTTGACTTACATTTCTGCTAGTCTTGAGGCCATTTTTGACCATCTCTCCTATTTTGATCGCTTCCGCATATGGTCTACCCATCGCGGACATCATGTTCTGAAAGTAATTAGGCTCTTGAGCCTCCAAAAAAGCAGTGACCAACTCGTGGTTATCCATGGGTGTCTTAACTCTAGCCTTTTGATCCCTCCACTTGAATTTATACTCCCTAAAGCTTTCGGTCGGCTTATTCTTCATATTGGACATGGAATTACGATTAGGCGCAATATCAATGTTGTACTGAAATTGCTTGACGAAGGCTTGGGACATGTCGTCCCAAACGTGCCAGTGAGAGATATCTTGGTCAATGAACCATTCCGAGGCTACTCCCACCAAACTCTCCCAAAAATGAGCCATTAGCAATTCTTCTTTTCCTCCTGCACCCCTCTGCTGGTTTCAATACCATTTCAGGTGGGCGGTAGGTTCGCCGTGTCCATTATGTTTCTCAAATTTTGGGGTCTTGAACTCTGGTGGAAAATGGATGTAAAGGAACATGCATAGATCACTGAATGAAACACTTTTGTGACCACCTAGGCCTTGTATATTATTTATTTTCTGCTCGAGACTTTTCATTTTTCTGTCCATCTAATCTGGCCCAACCGTCTTCGCAGCCTTTTCAGTTTCCACTAGTGACTCGTACTGAGGATTCTGATTGTATAGAGTCAAGACCCTGAAATCCATATTTGGAGAGTAGTATTGGCCATCATAAGCATTATATGGTGGATCAATTTTTGGTCTCGTCACAGGAGGTGGTGGCGGGATTGTATATACCGGCGCGCCAGACACGACGAGAGAGGTGTTCCTGACCGGTGCGGCTGGAGGTCGCACATTAGAGGTACCAGGGGCGGCATGAAAGATGTACTTTGGCACATACCCTGGTGGTAGAATGCGATCACTCGTTAAATGGAGCGGTGGCTGAGTAGCTAGGGGTGTGGTTGAAGTTCCCTCTGAGGGACCCTGAGGCGGAGGCTGACCGGAGACCCAAGCCTGATACACATCAGACAGCTGTTGTTTCAATCTTCTTACTTCCTTCGACTCTTGCTGAACTGACTGACCCTAGTGGTCGTCACTAACCAACTCAATTTAATTATTGTTAGTAATTGCTACTTTTCCCTTAGATCTTGTGAAGTAATGATGTATTGTCAGTTTCACCACAAACCAACTACCTTAATCTTACTATATAAGAGACAACAAACGTGTTAGGGTTAAACATTTTATATATACGAATCACACGTAATATGTTATGTTCCTAACATTATCATCTTTTCTAACATGCTTTTGGAAGGCTTCATGTTTCATTCCGGCTTATAAGGTTGCTTCTTATTGACGCTCTTATTTTTTTTTTATTCTTTTCTCTCTTTATTTTCTTTTCGCTCACCTCATTTTGTTCCCTCATTTTAGAGTCATTGAAAAATATTTCGATCGAACCTTTTGGGGGTTGCCTACGTATCATGTCGCCGCATGAATCATATTATCACGTAGTTTAGGGACATGCACAATTATATATATATATATATATATATATACATTTTTTTTTACAAAAACAAAAATCTTTTTGGTTCGTTTTCGAATTTTTCTAAAACAAAATTTTTTCATTGATTTTCAACTTCTATTTTTTTTATACAAGACACAAAAACAAAAATTACATAAATACAAACACCTAAACAAGACCAGACTCGACTCAAAAACAAACATTTTAAGATAATAAATTTAAAATCTAATTTCAACCCGGATCTGGAGTCATAATTCAGGAGCTTCTAGAGTTTCTACAAATTGGGTTTGAAGTAAATACAATTGTCTTGAACGAAAAAGAACAGTAAACTAGGGAAGATGGAAGGGGATTTCAAGGTCTGCAAACGCTAACAAAACTACCTCGAGTCTCCAAGAGCAAATCTATAGCCCCGATACCCTGTTTACTATTTCCCCCGTATCTTTTTCTGCTCGTGTGACTTGTCGGGAGGTTGTTGTAGTAGTCTCAGAGTGATTTGGGACACTTAGTCCATAAAACGGAAGCTTAATTCTTAGGATTTCGGTTGTAGTTGGAACTCAGTGAAGACGACACCGGAATATTATGTGTGCCTAACAATCAATTAAAGTAAAAATCCATATTACGGAATCATAATTAAGTGATAAATAAAAGTATATGCAAGACATATGCCTTACATTGTAACAATAATTAATGACATAATAATCAAAAGTTACGTTGTTACTTTAATTTGCTTGATTTTCTAATAAAGTTCTTTCTAATGATTGTTATGTTAATTAAATGGAAAATTATGATTGTTCTGCCATTAACAATAAAATGATAATCATCTTGGTGTTACTATAACTCTTTTTGCTGTCATTCCGGCATCAATTGGCATCATTTCAGGTTTCCCCAAGGATAAGGAACGATTTCCCTACTACACAAAAAGAGTTGGAAGCTTATGCTCGAGTACTCAGGTTTCCCCAAGTATTATTTTCAGTAAATTGGCTAGCCTAGTACTACGATAGGAGCCATCACATCCAGTGTAGATTTGGGGTCGTGATAATAATATAACATAAATAACCTTAAAATCTAATTACAACCCGGGTCTGGAGTCATATTAGATTAAGAAAAATAGCAACTCTATGAAGAAAGAATATAAGCTATCAATTCTTTGTGATACACAAGTAGGTCTAATAATATATAGTCTGAAGAAATCAATCCATTTGTTTGATAATTTTTAACCCAGGCTACGGATAATGTGATGAACATTTACCAAGGTCTAAAGATGAAGACGTTAGATAGATATGATGTTTACCTTCAAGAAAAAGTGAATGATATGAAAAAAAATGTTAGGTCAAAATTTGAACAAATGGCTGAGGAGATAGAAATGGAGACCCTCTTTAACCAACTTTTCAAGGGAAAGAACATCAACGAACTCGATGTTAGACAAATGAAAGGTTTGGTTAAGCTATTTGATGTGAAGAGGGCTAAACTTGATGATTGAAAGAATTAACTGAATCAACAACTGGTAGATGAGGGTGTTGAAAGTAAAAGCAGTGCTATAGGGCTTGGAGAACAAGAAGGTAAAACCAATGATGATGGAGAGAAGAATGATGGGCATCCTAAGGATTTTGATTGAGCATGCAGTACTTTTATTTCCCTATATTTGTCTTTTCATCTTCTAGTCGACCCTAACTTGTTAGGATCAAGACATAATTGTTGTATCGTCGTTTTAGTTATTGCTATTGTTGTTATCATAATCATTGTCATTGTTGTTTTTGTTTTTGCTGCAATTATCATTGTTGTTGTCATTGTTGTTTTTGTTGTCATTATTTTGTTGTTGTCATTGCTGAAGTTGTTGTTTTTGCTTTTTGTTGTTGTTGTCTTGTTATTTTTGTTGTTATTGACGAATTTTAATTGCTTATTGTTTATACATTTATGTTATCGTTATCATTTTAATGATATCTGAAGTTTATTGGTACGACCCGAAATTTTCCACCTTCGAGACTGTGATGGCGCATAATATTTCACTTTCTTGGCAAGCCAACGTTAGAGGATCTTAATCAAATTTTAATCAATTATGGTAAGTAAAAATAATTAAGCCAAACTGAAATTTAATGTTGAGTACAGTATAAAATAAATAACTTTAAAATCTAATTACAACCCGGATCTGGAGTCACAATTTAGGAGCTTCTAGAGTTTCTACAAATAGGGTTTGAAGTAAATACAATTGTCTTGAACAAAAAATAACAGTAAACTAGGGAAGATGGAAGGAGATTTCAAGGTCTGTGGACACCAGCAAAACTACCTCGAGTCTCCAAGAGCAAATATGTAATGACCCGGCCGGTTGTTTTGAGAATTATGGCCCTGATACCCTGTTTATTGTCCCCCGTATCTTTTTCTGCTCGTGTGACTTGTCGGGAGGTTGTTGTAGTAGTCTCGGAGTGATTTGGGACACTTAGCCCCTAAAACAAAAGCTTAATTCGTAGTATTTCGGTTGTAGCTGGAACTCTGTGAAGACGACTCTGAAATATTATGTGTGCCTAACAATCAATTAAAGTAAAAAATGCATATCACGTAATCATAGTTAAGTGATAAAAAAAAGTATATGCAATAAATATGCCTTACATTTTAACAATAATTATGACATAATAATCAAAAGTTACGTTGTTACTTTAATTTGCTTGATTTTCTAACAAGTTCTTTCTAATGATTGTTATCTTAATTAAATGGAAAATTATGATTATTCTGCCATTAACAATAAGATGATAATCATCTTGGTGTTACTATAACTCTTTTTGCTCTCATTCCGGCATCAATTGGCATCATTTCAGGTTTCCCCAAGGATAAGGAATGATTTCACTACTACACAAAAAGAGTTAGAAGCTTATGCTCGAGTACTAATTATTATTTTGTGACTTTAATTATTTTTTGGTAATTATAATAGACTAAGTTCTTATAAGAAAGATATTATATTGTACTATTAATATTTGGTTGCACGTATATCCAACGCCATATATGACGTTATTATTGTTACCTCTTAAAACTCTTGAACTTTGAAATTGAATATATTTCGTTTGATCTTGAACTCTCAGTTATTTGTTCTTGATGTGTGTGGGTAATTTTGTTTTCCTAATTAAGATCTAGTCCTAGACTATGCGATTATTTAATTTTGTAATTTTTCCTTTTCTAATCCTTATTGTTATCAGAGAGACTTTAAATGATCTTGAATAGTTATATAACAATTCATTTGTTCAGATATATTTAGGTTGTTATAGAGAACATATAGTGTAATATAATATTAAAATCAGTTCCAAAATAAATAGACCATTATAGTGAAATATTATTATAAAGAACGGGTGTTATAGAGATATTTTACATTAGTATAAATCAAATTTGAGAAAATTTGAAGCTCAAATTATCATTGAACATGTAAACTTTTTATTTATTAAAAATATTTTTACGTTGTCTCAGAATGTGAGTTGACCATTTGCACTTGCCAATTCCGAAAAGATTCATTATGGAAATAAGATCTATTGTCCAACATTCATTCTGGAAATATGATTATTTCTCCAACTTCAAGATTGAGTTTTAGGATTTTAACTACATCTATTTAAGAAAGTAATTAATTAATTCTCTAAAAATCAAAGTGTACAATTAGTTTATTCCTAAATTTGGTCAAATTATCTCAATCAACTTTAGATTATGTTAATAATTTGGACCTATCAATTCCTATCAGACATCTCTATATAAACGAAATAGTACTATGTGTTCCACAATCATAGATAAGCTATTCACTCAAATATTGTACTCTCACGGGAAGTTGCTCTTTTTTCTGTGTACCAAACCTGACTAAAAAGGAGCTTAGGAATATTAAAAATCTCAGTGACATTAAGAAAAATGCCATCTTAGATAAAAGAATAGCAGCTCTATGTAAGAGAGTAGAAAAACTGTCAATTCTCTGTGATATAGAAGTATGTCTAATAATATATAATAGTCCTATAGAAACCAATCCTTTTGTTTGGCCATCTTTAACTCAGGCTACAGATATTTTAACGAACTATTTAGGGTTTATCGATGTCCAAAGGGAAAAGAAGTTAGTTAGACATGATGTCTACCTTCAAGAAAAAGTGAATGATCTGAAAAAAAACGTTAGGTCGAAAATTGAACAAATGGATGAGGAGATGGAAATGGAGACTCTCTTTAACCAACTTGTCAAGGGAAAAAACATCAACGAGCTTGATGTTGGACAAATGAAAGGTATGCTAAAGCTATTTGATGTGAAGAGGGCTAAACTTGAAGAAAGAAAGAAACAACTTAATCAAAGCAATGTTATAGGGCTTGGAAAATCAGAAGGTAACGCCAATGATGATGGAGAGAAGAATGATGGGCATCCTAAGGAGCTTGCATTGAGCTTGCATTGCTTTTAGTTCCCTATCTTTGTCTTTTCATCTTATAGTCAATCCTAACTTGTTTAGGATTGAGACATAGTTGTTGTGTCTTCGTTTCTTTGTTGTTTTTGTCGTTATTTTTATTGTTGTTGTTGCTGTTATCGTCGTTATTATTTTTATTTTCATTATTGTTGTTCTTGTTGTTTGTTGTTGTCGTTGTTTATTTTGTAGTTGTCACTGCTGAAGTTGTTGCTTTTTACTTTTATTTTTATTCTTGTTGTTATTGACGGCTTTTAATTGCTTATTGTTTCTCTATTTATGTTATCGTTATAATTTTAATGGTATATAAAGGTTATTCTATTAAGATTTAGTCAAAATTGTTATATGTATAAAATTTGAGATTTCAGTCTAGTCAAACCTATTTGTGTAACAAAAAGGTATACTAATGTCATCTGATCTAAAGAATATTATTAATTAATCAATAATAATATTTTCCCTTGTTTCGACTGAAAAAGCCATTCGTTGTTCTAGAAAGTAAAGATCTCCTATTAATCGAGTGATCATTTATTAAAGATTAAAAGATTGTGTTATTAATTTGGACATATCAATTCCTATTCGACATCTCTATATAAACGAAACACTACTATATGTTCTATATTTATAAATAGGTATTCACTCATATATTGTACTCCCGAGGAAAGTGCTCCTATTTTTGTGTACCAGATACTACTAAAAAGGGGCTTAGGAATATTAAAATCTCTGTGGAAGTAAGAAAAGAAAAATATTAGATTAGGAAAAATACCAACTCTATGAAGAGAGAAGATAAGCTATCAATTCTTTGTGATACACAAGTAGGTCTAATAATATATAGTCTGAAGAAGTCAATCCATTTGTTTGACAATTTTTAACCCAGGCTACGGATAATGTGACGAACTATTTTGGATTTACTGAGGTCCAAAACAGAATACGTTAGATAGATATGACGTTTAACTTCAAGAAAAATTGAATGATATGGACAAAAAATGTTAGGTAAAAAATTGAACAAATGGCTGAGAAGATGGAAATGGAGACCCTCTTTAACCAACTTTCAAGGGAAAGAACATCAACGAACTCGATGTTAGACAACTGAAAGGTTTGCTAAAGTTATTTGATGTGAAGAGGGCTAAACTTGATGAATCAAAGAAATAGTTGAATCAACATCTGGTAGATGAGGGTGTTGAAAGTCAAAGCAGTGCTATAGGGCTTGGAGAACAAGAAGGTAACACCAATGATCATGGATAGAAGAATGTGGGCAACCTAAGGATCTTGATTGAGCATTGCAGTACTTTTATTTCCCTATCTTTATCTTTTTCATTTTCTAGATGATCCTAACTTGTTAGGATCGAGACACAATTGTTGTATCGTCGTTTTCGTTATTGCTGTTGTTGTTGTCATAGTCATTATCATTGTTGTTGTTGTTGTCGTTGTTGTTGTTTTTGTTTTTGTTACCATTATCATTGTTGTTGTCATTGTTGCTTTTGTTGTGAATGCTGAAGTTGTCATTGTTGCTTTTGTTGTCAATGCTGAAGTTGTTGTTTTTGCTTTTGTTGTTGTTGTCTTGTTATTCTTGTTGTTATTGACGACATTTAATTGCTTATTGTTTATACATTTATGTTATCGTTATCATTTTAATGATATCTTAAGGTTATTGGCACGACTCAGAATTTCCCGCCTTTAGGGCTGTTTATGGCGCCTAATATTTTACTTTCTAGGCAAGCCAATGTTAGAGGATCTTAAGCAAATTTTAATCAATTACGGTAAGTAAAAATAATTAAGCCAAACTGAAATTTAATGTTGAGTACAATTGTAACGACCCGATCAGTCATTCCGAGAGTTTAGCCCTGTTTTCCCTGTTTCTGCTTTATCATGTGTTGCTTAGCCTATTTATGTTGTGTTGGGTCGGTTGGTCCGGGTTCGAAGTGGTCGTGGTGAGAAATGAGACACCTAGTCTCTTAAGTTGTCTTAATAGTTGGAAAACTCAATCGGGAGTTGACCTATATGTAAACGACCTCGAAATGTGGATTTTTATAGCTCGGATAGCTTTGTTAGGTGATTTGGGACTTAAGAGTGTGTTCAGAATGTTATTTTGAAGTCCGGAGTAGAATTAGGCTGCAATTGGCAAAATTGAGTTTTTGGTAATTTTTGGTCGGCTGTGGAAAATTAGCTATCGGGGTAGGAATGGAATTCCAGAAGTTGGAGCAGGTTCGCAATGTCATTTGGGATATGTGTGCAAATTTTCAGATCATTCGGACAAGGTTTGGTTAGTTTCGACATCGTTGGTGAATTTTGAAAGTCTGAATATCCTTAGGCTTGAATCATGGGTTGATTTGGTGTTTCGAAGTTATTTTGGATGTTCCGAGGGTTCGGCTAAGTTTGGGTGATCACTTATGACTTGTGGGTACCATTGGTTAAGGTCTCGAGGGCCTCGAGATGTGTCCGGATGGTTGGCAGATTGGTTTTGGCATTTAAAGGATGCTGGTGTAATCTATTCTGGTGTTCCGCAGATGCGGAAGGGTGACCGCAGGTGCATTTGGTCATCGCAGGTGCGGAGTTGGTCTGGCTGAGGCTTAATCGCAAATGCGGAAGGCTACCACACCTACGAGCCCGCAGGTGCGGTTGGTTGAGCGCAAAAGCAGAAAATGGACTTTTAAGTAAGGACCGCAGGTGTGCACCTGGGACCGCTGGTACGGGTCCGCGGGTGCGAGGAAAGGTCTGCAGGTGCGGTTTTGCTAGACACAAAGTATAAATAGTAATCTTCGCGAATTTTGGCTTATTTCATCAAGATTTCCATACGGGTTGGAGCTTGTAGGAGTGATTTGAAGAGGAAATTCAAGGGAACTTCGTGGAGGTTAGATTTTTGGACCTAAAAATCATTTATATAGTATTAGTTGACTGATTGGGGGTGATATTTATAGAAATTAGTGACTAAAATTGGGGGATTAGGGCTTGTAAATTGGAGACCTTTAATTAAGGATTTGAGGGGCCACTTGTTGTCGAATGTTGGTGTATTTGGTATGTATGAACTCATGAGTGTGTAAAGTTCTAGTTTTGTGATTTTTATCGAATTCCCAGATGTGGGCCCGGGGGGTCGGGTTTGACCAATGTCGGGATGTTTGGTTGAATTTGATAATTTTCGAGTGGGATTCGTTCCTTGGCATATATTAATGATATAAATCTGATTTTGGCTAGATTTGGAGCAATCGGAGGCCGAGTCTAGAGGCAAAAGGCATTGAGGGCTAGGATTTTATTCGGTTTTGAGGTAAGTAACGTTTCCAAACTTGGTTCTGAGGGTTCGAAGCCCCGAACTATATGCTATATGATTATAATTTAGGTGATGCACATGCCAAGTGACGGGTGTGCGGGCATACACCGAGTGATTTGTGGCCCGGCTCATCCCATGGCATTATCTAATAGCTTTTTCGGATTGATGTCCGCCCTTTTATTGATGTGGTTAATGTGAACATGCTAAAAATCATCTAAGTCAAATGCCAGGGCTTCATTCCGAAAATGCTAAGACCCGAGTGGTCGTTTATTTCTATCTCCTTATGTGTTTATTTGATTTCGTATACTCGGTCTTCTCATAGCATATCATTTCATGCCTCAGTCTCGGTAATTGTTGATTTTATATATTTATCATTGTTTCGGGCTAGTTCATGCATTTGTGAGCCCATGTGAGCGAGACTGGAGAGTAATGACTGAGTGAGGCCGAGATCCTGTTATTGAGATAGTTATGAGATCGTACTACACACCGCAGCGATACTCCGATCATGCCTTCATTGGCTTGATATAGCGCTTGGGCCAATAGGAGCCCCTCTGGAGTCTTTACACCCCCAGTGAGTGCATTGATATTGAGGGATGGTTCTTCCGTGGGCATGGATCTTGTCCGAAGTTGAGGATATGTGAGAGATGGATCTTCCCTGGGCATGGATCTTGTCCGAAGTTGATGATATGTGAGGGACGGATCGTCCCTAGACATGGATCTTGTCCGAGTGTGGTTTCCGGAGATGGACCTTCTCCGTGGATCTGGATCGGCCTTTTTCCTCAGTATTGAGTGACTGCGGTCACTGGTGTTTGTGTACTCTCCGGGATGGATCTTCCCTGGGCCTGGGATCCATGTACAGAACTGAGTGGACTTTGATGTGAGAGTTGTGAGAACTAGGTGCATTTCCAGACTGTTGATATATTGGCATGTAGAGTACTGAGATATACCTGGGTTACTTATCATATCAGACACATTCTGCATTTATTATCTATTAAAACTGTGATCATGCCTAAAATTCGGTACACTATTTTTATTTCGTTTATTCAGGTTTAGTTCGTCACTATCTCTCATCCCGTAGTTTGGGTTTGTTACTTATGAGTTGGTGTACTCAGGTTACCTCCTGCACCTTGTGTGCAGATCCAGGTGCCCGGATCGAGTGAGATTCGATTCTTCATCAGTGGAGCAGTTGTCGGAGATTGTGAGGTAGTTGCACGGCGTTCGCAGCCCCACCCTTCTCCGTCTCATTTTTCGCTATTTATATTTATTTTCTAGACTTGGTGTAATAAGGAAACCGTGTCAGTCACTAAGTTCTATTTAGTTGCTCATAACTGTTGGCTCCGGGTCTTGGGGATTTTGTTCAGATGTTTTTTTTTAATTTCTTATCCGCATTTGTGAAATGTTTAAACGTGTAAGATTTTGATAAAATTGCGTTATTGTTCTAAATGGAAAGCACCTTGTATTACGTTCAGTAAATTGGCTAGCCTAGTACCACAATAGGCGCCATCACGGCTAGTGTAGATTTGGGGTCGTGACAGTTGGTATCAGAGCCTAGGTTACATAGGACACACCGGTCATGAGCAGGTTTAGTGGAGTCTTGCGGATCGGTACGGAGACGTCTGTACTTATATTTGAGAGGCTGCAGAACCCTTAGGAAAAATCTCACATTTTGAATTTTTGTTGTATGAATCCGTTTATTCAACTAAAAGCGTAACTCTTTGAATTCCTTTTATGTATTTGAAAGAGCACGTGAGCGCTCGGTATCAGCCGTGCATCGACGGCTCATGATTTCCATGGATGAGATGTGATTTTTATCATGTTGATTCATCACGCCCAACTATACCTTATAAAAAGGACTAAGCAGTCGTTTCACATATATTCCGGTTTACAAGTCCGGAATCGAATCCCATAGAGAACTAAGGTTTCACTATAATTGTTCAATATTTCTAAGAATTACAAGTCAAAATAATTTCCTAATTATATAGATTATAATATTTATTTCTAACTAATTAAGTAACAACTATTATAAAGCAGTAAAATTATCAACTAACAAGGATGAAATTTGAGACAGAACTAATAAGGTCTAGAGTTATGATTTCCCCTATTGATAGAATCCCTTGCTGCTATGTTTCATATAAATTTTCCTAATCTTATCTATCGACCATGAGCACTCTTACTACCGTAAATCTCTCTCGAGTAATTATGATAATTTACTAGACATACTCTCCGAGTTACGCTAGCTGGCTTTAATTACATCTCACTTAGATCGCACCCAAGGTTTCGTTATCCCTAATCCCACCTTTAAACCCTCGGTTATTGATTCCTCATATACTTTGGGAGTGGTGTTCTTCAACAACTACCTAAATATGCACTCTCTCCCGAGTAATACATACTAAATAGGCACAGCTAATTGAGGATCCTTTCAATTAACTACAACAAGAACGTAGTTGAACAAATAGAGATTAAACTTTGGCAAATCTATATTAACATAGCAAGAATTTCATCCTTCAATAGGTTCCATCAAAACCCTAGATTATATAATTAACTACTCATAATTGTGTTCATAATAACAACAACAAAATTCATCATGAATGATAAAAAACAAAAGGGAAAAAGGTAGAACTGGATGCCGAATTATCCTCCTTGCCTCTTGCCTCTTCTTGCCTTGAACAAAACTATAAAAACCTTGATATATTCTCTTTTGGACGAGCTGAAATTTTTTAGGTTAAGTGGAATTGCCCCCAAACTTCCAAGTTTACCCCTGAAGTTACCGCGTTCTTGGACGGACTAGCGCGGTCGCGCTCGAACCGCGCTAGTGGCTGCGCTAATGCACTTTATTCTGCTATGTTTCTTCTGCTCTAGCGTGGCCGCGCTAAGGCCACGCTTGGCCTACGCTAGAGCAGGTCAACTATTTTTCTCTTTTTCTCTTCCTTCTTTCACACGTACTCAACTCCGAGGGGATTTCCTTGCTTTAATTTAGCTACAAACACTGTTCTATGTCCTCATAAGCACGACTTGCTCCTGCAAAACATAAACTTCACAATTAGAGCCATTTTATCGTCATTTAACCTTCCTAGAACAGCGAAGCATAGTAAAGTTGGGATATAAATAGTCGCTAAACTACATGAATCTAGCCTATTATCAACACCCCACACCTAAATCATTATTAGTCCTCGAGCAATCCACCATACTCTACAAAGGTTCCTTCACTAAGCAGCCCCCCTAACGTGTCACACCAAGAACATATCACCAACGTTGTCTAGTATTGTAACATCTCTGCCTTAGAAGTTAACTCTCTCATGCCGTGCAATATTCATACTTACTCTATACAGAGGTCAAGACTTACCTTTCCTTCATGAATCAAGTTCTCTCACATCACACAAGAGAGTATTACCACAAGTAATAACATTAAGAACAATTAGGAACTCAAATAGACAAAATTCACTCACTCTCAGAAAGAACATTCATATGCCACAAAAATGCACCATAGGCTTGCCCGTAGTGTACTACTCTACTAATCGAGCCCATTCAGTCTAAGATCAATTAGGGCTTCATTTGGTTGTAATGTAGGCTAAGGAACGAGTAGGATATATTTGGATATAGTGACTAACCTCCCTAAGAACTTTTAATACAATTACTTTCGCATTCAGAACCAAACTTATGTCAGATCAGACATTCCACCACACTTCTATTTGTAATACCCCAAACTCCTTTAGGTGCAATTGTATCAAGTCTCCACTTATCAAGGACCACATTTACTTATTTTCTTCTCTTTCTTTTTTTCAAGTGGCGCTTATTCTTTCATTTTTCAAAACACTGCACCTTTTTCCCTATTTCATTTGTTCCACTCGAACGCCAAACCAACCACCCTACACTTTAACCTTTACATAATAATTCAAGTACTAATGGGAGTTAAAAAGGTTCAAATAGATGGGCCATTCAAACAATTGGGTGAGGCTTGTAATGTGGTTGCAAGCTTGTAATGTGGTTGCCAAAGAAACAGGCTTATAGGGTCAACGGGGTTAACTACGATAGATCACATTTAGGTGGGTATACTTCATATATCTGGATTAACAAATAAATTCCTATATCACTTCTAAGACTGAATAAAGCTATTATTTCACTTTGCAAACACATAGGGCAAGTTCTAGGCATCAAATGCAGAGCATAGAATACAATACAACTCACACACACATGGAACATGACTCACTCCAGATTGGTTTACCAAAATACTCTCGTTGAGTACTCAAGTCAGTTACAAACATACGATTTAAGGCACTCAACAAGAATCAACAACTTAGACTAAGCGTCACTCTAGTGTCTACTGTGTTCAGGTGTAACAACGCTAAGGGGTTCTCTTCCTATCTCAGCTCATAGCCCCTAAGTACCTAATAAAAAACTAAAAACAAAATAAAACAAAAACTAACTACAATCGGTTCAAGCAAAACCCTTGGAAAAGAACCGCGGCACAAAGAAAAACCAAGGTGAATTGCTACACTACCTAACAAAAGAAAATCTTTTTTTTCTTTAGACTTAAATCCCTCAAGAAAATTATCTAATAGATCCATCGACGAAAAAAGTCCAATTTTTATATTTTTGTAAAAAAAATAAATTACTCCATTAAACTAATACAACTAAAATTGCATAGAAAGTCACCCTGACAATCTCCTCACCCCCCAGATAAAATTGTGCATTGTTCCCAATGCACACCCATACATAAAGGAGGGTAAAAGAAACTCTCTGGTAGGCCAAAGCCCGAAGCACTAGCATCTCATGGGGTACTCAGACTTCTCTCAGGCCTAGTCCTTCGTGCGGGTACCTCACACTTAGTTCCAACCATCTGGTTTGTTGTTGCATCCTTCCAATGGCTTTGTGTTCCATGCTCCTAAAAATCAAAAAGTTGACACTATAAAAATAATACCATTAAAAAATAAGAAAATAATATAAAATAAAATAAAGCAGTAAAGTTGGGTTGCCTCCCAACAAGCGCTTGATTTAACGTCGCGACACGACGTGAATCACTTCTTGCCTCCACCTTGAACTTATGGATTGAGCCCCCAATTTGGCTTCAAGTTTTCGGTTATGCTCCAAGGATGGAACAAATCTTATTGGCCCAAGCAACCATTATACTATTTTACACTTCTAGGCTTTTAGATGAGGTATGTAGTCCAGTCTTTTTGGCAAGAAAAATTCCAGGATGTAGGCACCTTGTTCTTCATTCCTTGACTCCTCAATCGGCTCGGATGACTCTATGTCCATATAATCATCCAATCCCAATGTGGAAAAATGTTTGGAGTGCGGACCAATGCGCTAAAAAACATGAATTTCAGGACTTTCAACATCCTCAACATCAATGATACTAGAGTCAACAAAACTTATATCCTCAAAGTCCTTGGCTGACTCTAGTCTCACTTCTTTAACATCGACATCCTCAAATTGTGGTTGGCTAGGTTGTTAATGTTCTACTCTGACCTACTCAATTGACACCTCAAATTCACGCTCTTCTTGGATACTATCCCCAATATTGGCTTGTTGAGCATTAACAACTCCAACCACTTGACTCAATTGATCCTCCAACTTGCGAATAGTTGCCTCTTGCCTTTCTATCTGCAATTGTTTCTCATTATTTTGTTCGAGAAAGGCACTTTAACATATCCTCGATCTTTTTCAGGACATCATCCTTGGGTTCTTTGTTCCTATTAACTTCACAAGAAAAAGAAGAACCATCAAAGTAAAGGGTCGGGGGAATATAAGAAATATAAGCACAATCATAAGTGACCATCTTAACCACCACACATATCACACACATTCCATATATATGATTGAGCTGGTGCACATAACTCGCTCTCGGGATATTTTGATATTTTTGCCCTGGGCGATTTCCTCCACAATATGCATAACGAGGATCAAAAGTAGAATTACCAATATCCAAACTCTCATAATTCCATGATGCCATGTTTTTTTTTCAAATTAACAAATAAACTAAGCGGTCGTTGCAAATATATTCCGATTTACAAGTCCGTAGTTGAATCCCACAGAGAACTAAGGTTTCACTATAATTGTTCAATCTTGCTAAGAAACACAATTCCAAACAATTTCCTAATTATAGAGATTATAATATTTATTTCTAACTAATTAAGTACCAACTATTGTAAAGCAGTAAAATTATCAACTAACAAGGATGAAATTTGAGACAGAACTAATGAGGTCTAGAGTTATGATTTTCCCTATTGATAGAAACCTATTGATAGAATCCCTTGCTGTTATGTTTCATATAAATTTGCCTAATCTTCTCTATCGACCATGAGCACTCTTACTACCGTAAATCTCTCTCGAGTAATTACGACAATTTACTAGACATACTCTCCGAGTTACGCTAGCTGGCTTTAATTACATCTCACTTAGATCGCACCCAAGGCTTCGTTATCCCTAATCTCACCTTTAAACCCTCTGTTATTGATTCCTCATATACTTTGGGAGTGGTGTTATTCAATAACTACCTAAATATGCACTCTCTCCTGAGTAATACATACTAAATAGGAACAGCTAATTGAGGATCCTTTCAGTTAACTACACAAGAACGTAGTTGAACAAATAGAGATTAAACTTTGGCAAATCTATTCCAAGTAACGGGCGTGCGGGCGTACACTGAGTGATTTATGTGCCGGATCATCCCATGGCGTTGTCTAGTAGCTATTTCAGATTGATGTATGCACTTTTATTGATGTGGTTAATGTGAACATGCTACAACTCATGCTAAGTCAAATGCTAGGGCTTCACGCTGAAAATGCTGAGACCCGAGTGGTTGTATATTGTTGTCTCCTTATGTGTTTATTTGATTTCGTATACTGAGTCCTGTCATAGCATATCATTTCATGCCTCAGTCTCGATAAGTGTTGATTTTATATATTTATCATTGTTTCGGGCTAGTTCATGCATTTGTGAGCCCATGTGAGCGAGACTGGAGAGTAATGACTGAGTGAGGCCGAGAGCCTGTTATTGAGATAGTTATGAGATCATACTGCACACCGCAACGATACTCTAATCATGCCTTCGTTGGCTTGATATAGTGCTTGGGCCAATAGGAGCCCCTCCAGATTCTTTACACCCTCAGTTAGCGAATTGATATTGAGGGATGGATCTTCCCTGGGCATGAATCTTGTCCGAAGTTGAGGATATGTGAGGGATGGATCTTCCCTGGGCATGGATCTTGTCCGAAGTTGATGATATGTGAGGGATTGATCGTCCCTGGACATGGATCTTGTCCGAGTGTGGTGGTCCGAAGATGAACCTTCTCCGTGGGGCTGGATCGGCCTTTTTCCTCAGTACTGAGCGACTACGGTCATCGGTGTTTGTGTACTATCCGGGATGGATCCTCCCTGGGCCCGGGAGCCAAGTACAGTACTGAGTGGACTTCGATGTGAAAGTTGTGAGCACTAGGTGCATTTCCACACTCTTGATACATTAGCATGTAGAGTACTGAGATATACTTGGGTTACTTATCGTATCAGACACATTATTCATTTATTATCTATTAAAAATGTGATCATGCCTAAAATTTTGTGCACTATTTTTATTTCGTTTATTGAGGTTTAGTTCGTCACTACCTCTCAGCCCGTAGTTTGGGTTTGTTACTTCTGAGTTGGTGTACTCACGTTACCTCATGCACTTTGTGTGCAGATGCTTGCGCTCGAATCGAGTGAGATTCAATTCTTCATCAGTAAAGCATTTCTCGGAGATTGTGAGGTAGTCGCACGGCGTTCGCAGCCCCACCCTTCTCCTTCTCATTTTTCGCTATATACATTTCGTTTCTAGACTTGATGTAATAAGGAAATCGTGTCAGTTACTGTGTTCTATTTAGTTGCTCATGACTGTTGGCTCCGGGTCTTGGGGATTTTGTTGAGATGTTTTTTTTTAATTTCTTGTCCGCATTTGTGAAATATTTAAACCCGTAAGATTTTGATAAAATTGCGTTATTGTTCTAAATGGAAACTACCTTGTATTATTTTCAGTAAATTGGCTAGCCTAGTACCACGATAGGCGTCATCACTGCCAGTGTAGATTTGGGGTCATGACAACAATATAACATAAATAACTTTAAAATCTAATTACAACCCGGATCTGGAGTCATATTAGATTAAGAAAAATAGCAACTCTATGAAGAGAGAATATAAGCTATCAATTCTTTGTGATAAACAAGTAGGTCTAATAATATATAGTCCGAAGAAATCAATCCATTTGTTTGACAATTTTTAACCCAGGCTACGGATAATGTGATGAACATTTACCGAGGTCCAAAGAAGAAGACGTTAGATAGATATGACCTTTACCTTCAAGAAAAAGTAATTTAATATGGAAAAAAAATGCTAGGTCAAAATTTGAACAAATGGCTGAGGAGATGGAAATGGAGACCCTCTTTAACCAACTTTTCAATGGAAAGAACATCAACAAACTCGATGTTAGACAACTGAAAGGTTTTCTTAAGCTATTTGATGTGAAGAGGGCTAAACTTGATGATTGAAAGAATTAACTGAATCAACAACTAGTAGATGAGGATGTTGAAAGTCAAAGCAGTGCTATAGGGCTTGGAGAACAAGAAGGTAACACCAATGATGATAGAGAGAAGAATGATGGGCATCCTAAGGATCTTGATTGAGCATGCAGTACTTTTATTTCCCTATCTTTGTCTATTCATCTTCTAGTCGATCCTCACTTGTTAGGATCGAGACATAATTGTTGTATCGTCGTTTTAGTTATTGCTATTGTGGTTGTCATAGTCATTGTCATTGTTGTTGTCGTTGTTGTCACACCCCTTTTCTACCCCCCCGAAAAAAATATGTATGTTATTAAGGGTTGTTGTGGGTTAAAGAGTTTTTCCAATTAAAGTGGCAATTTTG